>RJWH01002030.1:0-277021 GCA_004363575.1 Solenodon paradoxus | reverse complement strand
TGTTACTTCCGCATATTTTCCCCACTATATAAGACGCTTGTGTGACTAAGATTTTGAGACACACTGAAGAGACATTAAAGAAACTTCTGATCATCGAATGCTTGTGTGTGTGTCTCCACTCCTCGCGTTCCCTGTCCCTACCGATCCAGCCTCCCCTCTCGGGCCGAACAGACGTTGACTGACCTGCGGGCCGGGTCAGAATTCCAGGATAAAGAAAAAACTTTACAATTCCAGAAGGTAAGAGATGGTTACAAAGGCAAAACAATCAGTTGACTTTAAACTTCAGCAGTATTTGAAGTGGTAGATGGTTTAGAGAAGAGTGCTAAATCCTGAATAGCCAGTACAGAGCCAAGACAAAATTCATGGCTCATGCTGAAATAAAGATATTTATGACTATGCCTCACCTAAAGAAAATTCATGAGAAAGGATACAAAGCAAGAAAAGGCACTGGAACAGAGATTTCAATATAAACCTTATTTAGGTGTTCTTTTGTTTTTTGTTTTCGGTTTTTCCCTGGAATTGAGTCATGAGCCCTGGTTCTTTGGCTTTACTTGGACAACACTGTTGATTATAGCAAGCTGGCAAGAATTTAGCCTGTTTACCGCATCTAGCTATAGAGGACAATGGAAAACACAGCCTTTTATCTCCTTGGCCAAGCGCCAGTTAAACCTCAAAGGTTATTTATGCAGGAGGATGGAGCAAACAGATCTTGGGGTAGATGCTCATGACCTCTGCTGTGTTCCCTTGGGCAACAACAGCTCTTGGACTGTAGGAAAGTGGTATCAAAGTAAGCAGTGTTAAAGGATGCCTTCCTGTTCCAGCTGTTCCTTTGTAACACTGCTGCTTATTAAGTGGAGTTTGTCTTCCAGTTCACATTCGAAATAGCAAAGTCCAGAGAAAATTCCATTCCATTTGCTGTCTAAGGGTCTAATGTTTACAAAACAGAACACTTGATTCTATTGGTAGCCAGCCCCACAAGCATCTTCATTCCCTGTTTACTTTTATTTAATTGCTACCAATGTCCAAGTCCTCAAATGAAAAATCTTGGAGTTATTTTTTATTCTGCTCTTTCTCTCAATATCCCTCTACCCCAACATTGAACACATTAGCTCTACCTCTAAAATATAAACCAGACTTGTTCACATCTCTCCACTGCCACTTTCCTCCACTGCCAAAGATTTCTTCCAGTCCTTGTCTAGGTTATTATCAACCCTTGCTGAACCTTTTACTTGGCCTTTTAGTTTTCACGCTCACAACCAAATATTCCTTTTCAACATTGTAGGTTAAGAACTTTTTCTTAAACCATTACTTTTTTTTTAAAAAAGGAAGAGTACATGCAGGAATGAAGCTGAGCAGGCAACCAGGTAGGAAAGAAGAGAGAGGAGGAAGAAGCATTTATTTCATTTAGTTCTTCATCCTGGATGTTCCCTGCTCAACCTCCATGCTGGCCCTGGGTCGAGAACCAGGTTCTTAGGATATATACGGACCATGCCTAACTGGAGGTGGCAAACCCAACTTGTACTCTACCAGGGTGAATCAAAAACTAATTATTTTTTAATTAAAGTTGACACTGCATTTTAAATTTCGGATGCACATCACTAAAAATCAGTACCTGCATATAATATATTGAGTTCACCACTAACTATCCAGTTCCATCCTTCACCATAAATTGATCCCTTTTGCCTGATTTCATGACCTTCTCTCCCTCTTCCCTTTTAATAACCACTAATTTGATTGTATTTTTGTTTTATTTAGTTCATTGGTTTGTTTTGTTCCTTATGTACCACATATGAGTGAAATCATACAGTAGTGTTTGTCTTTCTCTGATTTCTTTCACTAGGCATCATAATCTCTTAAGTCCTTCCAGAATGTTTAATTGCAGGATTTCCTTTTTTTTTAATAGTTGAGTAGGAGTCAATTGTGTATATTGATGCAAGTGAACTCAGAACACTGATATGTCCTGAGGTGTGGACTCTGTCCAGGAAAGACTTAAAAGAGAGAACTGATACTAGTACCACGTGGCAAGTTTATGAGAAGTAGCACAGAGAGAGGGGCAAATCTCTCCCTCAGGTAGGAAGGCTACAAAAAGGAGTAAGCTGATATACCTAAGATATCTTGGTGGGAGTAACTAAGGGTGTGGCCTCTGTTGCTGGAGATAGGGAGTCCCTTCCCAGCATGCCTGGTGTTTAGGCAGGAGCTTATCAGGGGTGTGGCTAAGAACTTATGATTAAGGAAATGTGTTTTCTGTAAACTCTTCCCCACTATACTAGCGTGGTCATTGGACTACCTGGGTGGTACTGGCTTATTTTAGTATGACCAAAACTTGATCAGTTAATTTCCTGCTTATACATCTGACATCCTGCTTCATTTTTAAGCCCTTATTCTTTCTGCTGTGCTGTCCCTCATCATTTATATGTGCCACATTTTTATCCAACTATCTATTGATGGGCACTTAGGTTGTTTTCTACCCTTAGCAATGGTAAATCATGCTGTAAAAACACGGGGTGCATACATGTCTTCAAATTAGTATTTTGGTATTCTTTGGATAAATACTCAGAAGAAGGATAATTGGATCATATAAAATTTCTATTTTCAATATTTTTTAGCAATCTTCATATAACTTTCCATAATGATTGTACCAATTTATATTCTCATTAATAGCATATGAGGGTTCCCCTCTCTCCACATTCTCATTGACACTTGTTTCCAGTCTTTTGGGTAATAGCCATTCTCAAGGGTGTGAGGTGTATCTCATTGTTGTTTTCATTTGTATGTCCCTGGTGATAAGAGAGGATGAGCATATTTTCATGTGCCTGTCTCCTCTGGAGAAGCATCTGTTCAGATCCTCTGTCCAGTTTTTGATCAGATTTGTTTTTATTCTATTGAGTTAATATCATTTTTCCATTTGATATTTTTCAAATTAAAATTAATTTTATCAAAGGAGAAATATATTGTGTAAATATTCATAAAGACAAATCTAGTCATATTCCCCATTATGTGCAACCCTCTTAGGTAATTTATTAGCAGCCTTGTTTGTCTTCTTCCTCATCATCTACTTATATGCACAGACTGCTATGAACACAGGTAGATAGAATGATAGATGGATTCTTATTTCCTTACATTTTCTGAAAAACAAGATGCTCATTTCTCATCTTGTTAGATTTTTTTTTTAATTTTAATGTAAATTATATCATGTAAGAGTCCTACTTAAAAATTCTTCTAGGGTTCCCCATGATATGTTTTATAGAAGGATTGCAGAGCCTCTATTTAATTGGGTAAGTCAGGTAAGTGCAGGGATAAGATATTTTCTACAATATTATATCTATTGTATTTATCGTTTTTAAAAACAATTATCTGCCACTTATTTGAAGCATGATGTACTAGGTGATTTATATTACTAATGCTCAACAACCCTTTGAGCTTTGCGTTATTGTTGGTCCTGTTTTATAGATCGGGAAACAGGTTTGGAGGGGATGAGAAACTCGCAGGGGTCTGCAGGAGAACCAGATCCTCCAACCAGAGTCTCACTGTGTATGTGTCTCATCTGGACCACTTCTCCTGGGAAGGCGCTTTGGGGAAGAAACTATGTTATTTTTTTTATGTTCCCTCTGGTGCCACCATTGTTACTGAACATATCTAAATACTAAATAATTATTTGTTGGAATGAATTGGCTGAATGATGCTTTTTGTTTGTTTTAAGGTAAGGAAAGTTTGAGCATGTTTCATGGTATCAATAAGGGTCAATGTACTTATTGAAGAGGTATTAACACAGGATCAAGGTCAAGTAATCAATACATTTATTGACTACCTTTTTACTGCTGAGTATATATAGAGTCAAAGTTGTTCAGGTCACATAGGATAGGGTGAGATTTAGAAAGAGTTGGATGGTTTCTCCTCAGCACAGGGGCAAAACACAAGGAGGGATGGAGAATTGTGGTTATACACATATAAGCAATAAGACAGGGGAGCTGAGGACCGTCCCATCTCATGATGAGACTCAGAGAAAATTCGGGAACTACTTTTTAGACTGTCAGACTTCATCTCTGCAATTCACTAAAAAACAATAGAAAAATCCACCTTGCATTTATAGCTGAGTTCTGGGAGCAGGAAGTAGTTTGAATGGGTTTCTGTTTTATTTGAACAGGTTTGTTGTGCCATACTGGAGTTCACTGGTAGGCCACATGCTGATAAACCAGTCAGTTCCCCAAACCTTAAAAATAAATGCAGATGTAGAAACTGAAAAAGAAGTAGATTCAGAAATGGTCTGAAAGTCACTAGTGAGAAATACTCTGTGTCAGTTTCCAGCTAAGCATGACTGTGCATTCGCTCCCCTGTCCATTTAGTGAAGTTGAGCTTTTGCCCAGGAAGCTCTCTGTGCCAGGTCTCTGGGGAAGCCAGTCAAGTGCTCTGTATAGCTGAGTGAGTGGGGCATGGGACCTCCGTTGTCTACATGTCCTAGGCTCATCGGCGATGTTCAGTTTCCCCTTGACCACACAGAAAATGTGTTGGCTATAAATTATTGTTTTAGTTTCAGCAAGTAAAGTTATTATGGGCCATATTCTTTTTTCTTTTATGCTAGAGGATTTAAAATTTTTTTTAAAGAAATCTTGACATAGTTTACTTCTTAGGCTTGTTTTGTTTTGTTTTATTTCTAGTGAATACTGGAAGCTTAGAATTACATCAGCCTCCCTCTATTTAGTCTCTTTTAAAAAGCATTTCCAATTTCCTGCTGCTTTTTGAGAGTCCTAATATCCTAATCTAGTCACAGTACAATGATTTTCATTTATAGAATAAAATTGCACCCACAGCACCAAATTAAATTCTCTTTTTCAATAAACTCATAGGTTAAAAATATTAACCTTTTGAACAATAAAAATGCATATTTCCTATATAAGTAATAATTAACATGTGTTTAAGAAATCAGTTTACAACGCCCCTTTATGCATCACTATAGTTCTTTGAAGGAAGTGCTTTTGTCTTCCCTATTTTGCTCATAAGAATTGGGTCTCAGAAAGACTAAATGACTTGTTCATGATCATACAATAGTAACTGGAATTCACACCCATTTTCTCCAAATCTTGATTGTGTCTTGTCTCTTTAGAAGAAGCAGCCAATATTGATTCACATACTGTTTATTTACTCAAACATTCTACTTTTATGAACAGTGTTGGCTCTTATAATACAAGGGAGAATAAGACAGTTTCTGCTCTGGTGAAGCTACAGTCTTATGTGCGGAAGAGAGTCAAGTAAATGGGAAGGGATATGTCAGGGAAAATACAGGGATACATGGGCGTCCCAGTGGGACTGGGAAAGCCTTTTGGAAGAGGTGTCTGTCGTGAGACGGAATAAATAAGTAGAAATTTATTGTGGGGAATTTATTATGGGGCATAATGTTTCGAGCTGGGGGAATAGATATGCAAAGGCCCTGAGGCAGGACAAACCATGGTTGAGAAGGCAGATGTTAAATGTGTCCTGTTTAGTCACTCCTCAAACTGAGTGTGAGGATGAGAGCCATAAGAGCGCTAAGGGAAACCTGTGAAGGTTGGGCCTTGAAAACATGTTAAGTCTTTGAAGAATCTGAGCCTGGGGAGTGATGTGTTGATTTCCTCGCTTTCGAAAGGTCACTCTGGAAGAAGAGTGGCAAATGGATGGGAGAGAAAATGAGCTAGATAAGGAGGGACAAGGAAGGGATTATAGTAATAAAAAAGGTAGTGTATGTGTGGCCTGAACTACTTCCCTGTGACCACATCTGTTCACCTGCATGACTGTGGCAATTACATTTGGGTAATAAAAGACAGATCTGCCTAAGCAGTCTCAAACTATCAATGCAGAGGAAAAGAGTCCAGACACTTAAAACAATGCCAACATAACTCTAGGGCATAACCCAGTAATGCAAATTCCTCTCAGTTGGCAGGCCAGTCAACTTGTACAGTATTTGAATTGCTTTACAGTTACCGTCTCTGCACACACAGACACTCCCTCCTTGATGGTCTTTTTATGCTGTTTAGTCAAAAGCATACTCCCTTATGCCGTTGACAGCACAGCCTCTGACTGGTCTTGTTTGATTGAGTTGTAGTTATCTGAGGATTAGACAGATAGTGATTCATGTCATGTTCCACATCTTAGTCTCATCTAATCAAAACATTGCCAAAACATTGTCTCCTAAATGTGAAATTACTCAGTGAATAAATCTTAACGTGACTATTTGAGGCAAGCCGTCCTTAAGAAATGAAATATAAGTAGGAGAAATTACAAAAGGGATAGGGCAAACCATCACTATTCTGAAAATAATACATTCTCCTTTTATTTGGGGGTGAGGTAGATTCATGGCAAATAGAAGGAAAATGCAAACTGAAAGAGTCTACTTAATTAAACAGGATATCATTCGCTGCTATTTACAGAGAATAAAATCTAAACTTTGCATGAACTACTAGGCGTATCAGGATCTTCGCCTGCCAGTCTGTTCAGTTTTACATTCTTCTCACAGCCATTTCCCTTCCTGTTCTCCTATGGGTCAAATTCCTGTTTATTTTACAAGCTTTTCCTTAAGCTTCCTCTTTAATGGCTCTTCTACTGCCTTTTATTTTTGCCCACCAAATTGCTTGTTTTCCTTCCTCTATGCTTCCGCCACAACTGATCTGTTCTTAGATAGCATTTGCACATTATGACGTTGTCCATCCTTATTATTCCCAATTCCATATGTGCAAATTTGCCCACTTGGTAAAATATTATCAGTTATCCCAGTGCAATACTTGCTGCAAATCATGGTCCCTTGGGGACACACCCACAGGAGTAAAAACTGGAGCCACGCATCACGCAGGTTCCCGGCTGAGGTAAAACAAGGAGATGCTCTGTCTGCTGTCTTGTGCTGTTATAGGAGAATTCCTTACGATCTATCTCGTGCCACTTTTTTCACGTTTGTGCTGCTTTTGTTGGTGATTTTTGCTCTGTAAACTGTTCTCAAGTATAATGCTGAAGTGCTGTCTAGTGTTCTGGAGCGCCAGGTTCTAATGTGTCTTATGGAGAAGATGCGTGTGTTAGATAAAGGTTGGGCAGGCATGAGTAACAGCACTATTGGCTGTAAGTTCAGTGTTAAGGAATCAGCCATGTACATTAAATAAGATGTCTCTAAATAGAAACACATAAAACAAGGTTTTATATTTATTGGATAAAAGAATGTGTTGATAAGCTTGCAGGAAAATAACCCCATATTTCCTAGAAGCAATGGTTCAGCAGCAGCTAATTCAGCCATTGTACTGACTTTTAAGAACACAGCCATGGCTGGTAATAGGAATCAATAAGACTTATTTGTTCATATGCCTGCGGAATCCCTTGAGAAATGAAACCATCATTTTTGTATGTCTAAAACTGCACATAATAGTTACATTAAGAACATTATAATATTCTTTCTAGTGCCAAAGGATATTTGAAATATTTGCTTTTATGGTAATTATAGGTTCTTCCTTATTCAAAGTTCACCAATGCCTATTCAAAGACCAGAAAATGTATAGTACACTTTTAGTATTAACTTGGGCATTAACTCCTAAGGAATTGTTAATAGTCTTAAGCATTTATTGGCTTAAAAGGATTGTGGGATTACTGGGCTGGGAGTCATGTAACCCTAGGAAAATTCAAATTATTATATAGTATACTCAGAAAAAAAGTTCCTAAAAAAGAATTTGCTAAAGCAGTGAATTACAATAGCAGGCCTTAGCAATTTTAATTTTTAGCAAAGACCATAGTGATTTTGATATAAGGTGTTCACAAAACACATTATGAGAAATCCTGCTATTCCAGATGTTCCTGACCTGGTATCATCTCTGTGAATACCTAAAGGGATCTTTAAATCAGATGCATATTTTTGATGTGTCTTCACTTGGTAAAAGATTTAAGGGCGCTTTCTTAGGCTTCTTTTATGAGGGCACTAATCCTGTTCAGGAGAGCTTTGCCCTCATAACGTAATCATTTCCCAAATGCCAGCCTTTAGTAACATCGCTTTGGCGTTAGGACTTCAGCATATGATTTGGGGAAACACAAACCTACAGACCATAGTATCCACTTCCAAATCTCTTTAAATACTGTGCACTAGAAAGATAGCTGGCCCGCTCATTGTGCCCTCATAATAGAACAAGGATAGAATAACCTCAATAAATATTTACATTCTGTAAAAGGAAGAGTAAGAGATACACAGCAGTAATTGTTCTGGAGCAATTCTGAAAACTCACTGTCATGTGATAGTTCACTATTTTGGAGTTGGAGAATAGTCCTAGGTTGAACTCCATACTAATCTCTAGGAATGTTTCCTGGTCCATCAATCTCCACAGTCCTTGGATTGACCTCTTGAAGGTCTCTCCTTGTCTTTTATCATACCTGGTCCCATAGCTGCTGTAGGTGTTGGTTGATGCCACCATGTCACTATGGGGCTTCAGGCTTTGCTGTGGCAGAAATCGAGAAACTTCACTCTAGATTTTAAATACCTCTGCTATGAAGTGTGTTATGTCAATTCACTTACCAAAGTAGATTAATTTTAAATGGGTAAGGTCTTGTAATCAATCCACATGTTTAGGAGAGAAAAACTCAAGGTGAACCTTGGTATTGTTTATCACAATTAATTTTGCTTGTGTACTTGCTCAAAGTAGAGAGTTCCAGCAGACAGAATGGAGTTCAAGCTTGGTTTTACTTCTTACTTTGCTTCATCTTAGGTAAGCTCCTAACATGTTTAATAAACCTGTTTCCTTATGTATGAAATGGAGATTACCTATGGAGATACAAATGAATGGCTCCAAGGATGAATGTCTATCAAACACCTATAAATGGGTGAACATATAGCAAATACACTTAAATTTTAGCGCCGATGTTCATTATATTTCTGACCACACTGTTATGTACTGGAAAGTTCTAGAAGCTGCATTCTTCTCACGGAGTAAGTATTCTCTGCTGTGGGGGCTGTCATCCTTCTGCTGGATCATCCTTGAATGTGGTAAATAAAAGAGAAGAGATTTAAAAGTCTTTTGGTGATTAAGGTCTCTTTCTGAGAGTCCCCATTTATGAAATACCATAGCACTTCTGTGCAGTCATTAAGTGACTTGATATCTTCTTGTTAGGGCAATTCTGTTTTTCGCTTCATGCTTGGTATCATAAGAGTCACAGACTCCCTCTGGGCACCTGCATTTCATTACTTATATCATTGTATTAAATCAGACAATATGAGAATTTCTGAGAACTGGGTAAATTTTAGCAAATTAAGGAGAAATGAAAGAAAATCAATGTATTATTTCATTGTGAGGGAAAACATTCGTATTAAGGATATTGTCCTTTGAACTTTGTGGATGCTGCTAATGATACCTCTTAACTACCCAGAAGCAAGATTTCATAATAAAAAAATGGTGTCTAGTTCCTCTGCACCAATGGGAGACATCCATCTTAGCTGGGGCTGCTATAGCAAAAATATCACAGGCAGGGTGATTTAATCAACATTTATTTTCCACAGTTCTGAAGTCTGGAATTTCACCATCAGAGTGGTTGGGTTTTGGTAAGAGCCCTTTTCCTGGTTTTCAGATGGCTGCCCTTCTTGATATATCTGTACATAATGGAGAAAAGAGCTCTAGACTCCACAATCTCTTAGAAGGGCTCTAATCCTGTAATGGAAGCTCCAATCTCATGGTCTCATATAAACCTGATTATTTCCCAAAGGCCCTACCTCCAGATAGCCTCAAACTGGTGATTAGGGCTTCAATTCTGACATTTGGGGATAGGGGTACATAAGCATTCGTTCCATGACAACATCCAACTGTCTTTCACACAGAGTGTGGGTTCTTATAACGTACCAGGCATTATGCTTATCACAGAGAATATAAAAATTTACAAGATGTGGAATTTATCTTAAGGAATTCCAAGGCAATGAGGGAGGAAAGGATAGCTGGGTGAGCTGAAAATGCTATACAACATATTAAATACTATTAACAAACCAAACAAAATGCATGGGTTCTCAAACATGGTAACAAGTGTATAAAGATTCAACACAGTTGCCATGATGAGTGGGCTGAACTGATTATCAAAGAAAAGTTGCTGTTTGTTTATTGTGACCTACTTATATACTCAAATCATGTTCACTTCAGTATCTTGGGAATTAGGCCAGCTAGAGTTTTGGTTCCTGTCAGATTTGCCTTGGCTTTATTATATCTTATAGAAGCAACATGAATTGTTGCAAGTCTTTTGTTTTGCTTTTTCTCTTGGCCTTTGTTTGTAAATCAGATACTCAGGTGGCTTGTATATTGACATCTGGACATCCCTAATCAAAGACTATTCAAATTTTTAGGTCTCTTCCTCAAGAAACAGATTGTTTTCTATCAATTTGCTTTTATTTTCACTAGAAATGTAGAAATAGGTATCATTTTGGCTTTTGGCATTCTAAATTTGACCTTTTCCAGGTTAGTTGTTTCATCTGTCTGGGACAAAAGAGGCGAAACAGACTGTTAAAAGCAGGTCAGAGGGTAAGATTACTGATGAGAAAGAAAACATGATTCAGAAAGAAGGCATTAGTATTCACAGTGTTTTTAAAGTACTTAAGGTATTGTACTCTTTCAAGAGACTCTGTCTTCAACGAGTAAAGAAGAATGTCAGGAAATTGCACTGCTCTTGAAAATAGCTCTCCATCAAAGAGATAAGAGAGCTGTTTGAAAGCATGAACCTTGCAGAGTGTTAAGTCCGGATAATACTGAGACTATCATCTAGTAAACTTTCAGAGACTTTGGCCATTATCTCAAAGTTGACAAAAGGTAGCTGAGTGAAGAATTAAAAACAAATAAGACATCTGATTGCATAGCCTAGTTAGACAAAAGCATAAACTAGGACCTGCCAGTTTTAGGCAGAGTGGCTGCATATGGCCATGAGGTCATTTGGTGCACAAAGCACCACAGTGAACAGGACATCATCCACCCAGGGCCCTCGGAGATATGCCAGTAAACTGTAGTGCTCCAATAGATCCATCTAGTGGGACATTTTCTGACAGATGGGTATAAATGTCTGGAGAGATGCCCCTTTTCTAATTTGGGCAGTCCGTTTGACTTAGCAACAAATGCTCAAAAAAAAAAAAAAAAAAGAGTTCTACATATTCCTCAGGATTCTTTGATGCTTGAGTTCATTCTGGCAACATGATGTTACCGAATGCCATTCATTCAGTGGTGAATCTGACATCAGCCACTTGCCAGTCACTGTATAGGCACTGGAAAGCAGCAGAAAAAGAAAATCACTTTTGGCGCTTTCCCTCCAAAGTGAACTGTGAACAGGGGAAGAGGGAAGAACTGAGTGTAGGGAGAGCTGGTAGAGAGGAACACGATTAGACTTTGAAGGAAGAGCCTGCCTTTCGTTCCAGCTTCAGAATGGTGTGGTCTCTGGTAATTTGACTGTCCTCAATTGGTCTATAGAAAAGGTTAATAATACTTATTCATTGGGCTTGTTGGAAAAGTTAGACAACATATTTTTAATCTTTTAGTGGGGAGCTTATGATAGAGCAAGTATTCAATGATGGTATTACTGGTCATTGTTATTATTGTAATCATTTTCTATGTAAGACAGTCCAATCCTGAGTCTGCCTCTGCACAGCAATACTGGATATTTGTGGTTACCCTGAGATAGAGGTAGGGTTTTGAAACTTTACTTCTTGTGCATTTACTTCTTTTTCCTGCAGTGTAAAACATGCTTTCTAAACCTCACCGAGGAAGTCCTATACAGTGAAAAGCAGACAGACCTCATGACCTCTGTGAGAAAAAGGACTTTGAAGGAATAAGAGCATAACAACCTATGTGGGAAATGGACATTGAAATGAGATTCATTTGAGATGGCAAGGTTATGCTTAGTTATGTTTCCACAAGTTTCCAGAGGGAAAGAGATCTTTATGAGAGCTTGATTCAGAGGTTGTCGCGCAGGTCAGTTCCAGGAGGCTGACTCAGAGATAGAGATTTGCATGCAGGAGGCATGGTGGGATCAGCACCGCACTGGAAGGAAGAAAAATAAGCAGGGTGGACAGAAAGGGAAATTAAATGCAATGTGCTGAAACAGAGGCCCTAGTTGAATATATAGGCGCTTAGGGGCTGGGGTGGCCCTTCAAACTTGACTGGAATTGGTGAAAGGGTGCTAGGATTTCTTTCTCATCCCTTGTCATTGAGTAGTGATTACTTCAGTCTGTCCTCAAGGAGGCCAGTGACCTTGAATCGGGGGTTTTCTTCTGAGCCCACTGAAGCACTCAGCTGAAAGCCATCGCTGCTAACACTCCCCTCCCAGCAGCTAGGGAAAGGAGGGGAGATCTGATCAGCACAACCATGCAGAGTTCACGGCCACCTCCAAGCAAAACCACTGATAAAGAACCCTTGCAGACAGATGTGCTAGCCATACTTTCTAATCCTTGCTTCTTTGTGGCATATCCAAGATAATATTTGTCTGGTGCATTGAGGTAAACAGATTAAATGGCTGGTGGTCAGAGGTGACAAGCTCAGGTGCTTCAGCTGTCATATGCCCACCCAATAGCTTGGGACTGAAAAGATCACAAATTTAGGAGCCTATAGTATCCTGAGACCAAACACACTGCTTGGGAGGCAGTGGATTGAGGCAAGGTTTGGGTGGATGCAAAGCAGATAGGAATTGTTTGGCACATGGCCAACGGTCTGTATAGGAAGATTGCAGAGTCACTCCTGTCACATTTGTGTGTCCCTCTGAATACCTTGCTTGCTAGAAAAGCAATGGCTAGCCCACAGTGTCTTCACTTTGATCCTTCCTTCAACCAAAGGGCTTTGGGACACACAAAGTCTCCCTGGGTCCAGAGACATTCATTTCATCTCTGGGACTGCTAGTAACTTTGGAAGCAGAATTCAGCTAGTCATTATTTTAGCCTGAGTGAGGTTCCCTTTACACACATTATTGATTCCTCTTCTCTTTCCTCTGCTGCCTAACCAGGAGGAGGAAGCAAATAATATCGTATAGCTTCCATCTAGGATTCATTTTTTTGTGCTGTTCCTTACAATATGATGAAAACTGGAAAATCGTGCTGTGGCCCATGGTTATTATTTGACTGCTACTGTCCATCCCAGGATTCACAAATCAGTATCTTGTTGACACTTCCGTTATTAACCTGAGCTTCACACGTCACAAGCTAGGGCACAGATGTGTTTCTTTTGTCCTTCATCATGGACATGCAGTATATTTTTTAACATGTTAAATTAGTTAGCAGCATTTAAAAAAGTAGGAGATCTCTGGAAAAAAAAGTCAAAGTGTCTAAAACAGGTACGCAGTTTATTTCCACATGGTGACTGTTGATTCGAGCTGGGTTTTGAGGTGGACTCTGTGCTCTGGTTTGCCTCAGCTCCCACCATGCCCTACTGCCTCCCTACTCATGCTTCAACCAGTAATGCTGCTGACTAGACTCTATAGGCATTAAAGCTTGACAGCTTGATTTGTATAACTTGCTGGGTGTGGGGCATCTCTTGGGATTTCTAAAGGACACAAAGGAAAATAGTCCCCATTAGTCTTGGGGATGACATAGGCATTGTACTTTATTGGTATGACTTTTATTTATCAGCTAGTCTGGCACACGGCATGATCATGGGAGGCGAGGGCTGTTGTGTGCAGCCGAGAAGGCAGCCGAGCAGCAGCAGCTGAAGGAAAATGGTTGTAGAAAGGAGAAGGCGGGGGAAACCTCTAGTTAAGACCTGTGGTCAGGCATGCGGTGCAGTGAGGGCCAGCTGATGACAAAGAAGGGCGAGAGTGTTCGGGAAATGAGTCAGCAGATGAGCTCCAGGAACCTAAAACAAGAGGGAGTAGAACTTGAATGGCACCTGTTTGCTCCTGCTGGTTAGAGGTTCCCCCAACATCAGTCCTGTCATCCCTATGTGGGACTCTGTCTTCACAGAGTTGGAGGGAAAGCACTCTCATTCCATTTCTCCTTTCTTTACTTTCTGTACCCTTGGCTGACAGAAGGGCTAATTTTTGCTTGCTTGCTGGCCTTCAGGGTTTCCTGCCATCAGGTGGCTCCCCACCTCCTCTTTTCATTTCACTGATAAAAAGGAACCCTGGTGTGACTCAGGTGTGAAACCTGCTCTTGAGGTGCAGGCCGACAGTCTAAGGACCAGAGCTCACAGCCCAGGGCTGGGGGGAGCAACTCAAATGAACAACTAAATAAATACTTCTCCCTCCTCTCTCTTCCTTCCTGTCTGCTGCCTGCCTGCCTTCCTTTTTAAAGAAAAAAAAAAAAAAAAAAAAAGGCACCTCCATAAGTGTCTGAGTAGTTGGAAGAGCAGAGAGCGGAGTCCTCACTTTAGTTTGAGTACAGTTTACCCCAGTCCCAGCTTTTTCAGGTGGCGGGTATAACTAACTCCCTCTTTCCTCTGGAAACTCCCTATTCTGCTAGGTTTTGGTGATCTGTGGCTGGATATTTAGATTAGGTTAAATCTCTCAAATTAGTTGGGTTATATTTTGAGCTTACTATTCTTGCATAGGGTGAGGACCAGCTACAATGCCCCACCAAGGAGTGAAGTCAGGACATCAGAGAGGCCAGGGTGTGGGCATCCAAGGATGACTCCATCCAGCTGAGCCAACATTTTTGTTTGTTCAAGAATCAAGAAAAACAAGACAAAATTAATTTAAGAAAGAATGAGCAAGACTGAATTTAAGATGGAAGCAAGAAACCATATATAATGAGAAAGAAATTTTGCTTTGAAGAAATTTTTTGATCTTTTGAAAGAGAGCAGCTCCAAGCATTCCTTTCATTTGTGAGCTAAAAATGACCTTAACAAGAGTTGATACGAGCAGTTCCTGATTCATACGGATCAAGAAAAATCAAGCTGTAATTTCTCTAAGTTCAAGCATGCGTAGAGCTGAAGCCTTAGTTGCCTGTATGTATGAGCGAGTATGTATTATTATCAATCCCCAGCGCCCCCCACCCCATCTCAGGTGGCAGGCTATTAAAACCATGGACCTAGGTTTGAGACCTGGAGCTGGAAAAACACAATAAAAACATGTTAAAATACATATACAAAAATAAAGAAAAATTAAAAACAATTAATCCCCAAATATTACTGGCTCCATTTTTTGTCTCTACTATGCAAAGTCATAGTACCTACCAGCCTCCAAAGTTTTATATAGGACCAGGACCTATTAGTCTCTGCAGCTACTTGCCGCTGGTGTTGCCATCTTAGTCACTTCCAGGTGTGGCTGGAAAAACTTTGTGAAACACTATCCCTCCGGGATTGTGCCAGCATTGACATGGAAAGAAGATCCAGGTCTTGTACCTGATGCGGTCATATTCAGTCTTAAGTATGGTAAAAGGGAAGTACATCTTGTCCAGTGATGTGACTGCTGTGATATGAGAGAGCGAGAGAGAGAGAGAGAGAGAGCGAGAGAGAGAGAGAGAGAGAGAGAGAGAGAGAGAGAGAGAGTGCGTGCGTGTGTGTGTGTGTGTTGGAGGACTCACAAAGCAGAGTCCTTTGGATCCAGGAATTTAGAGGATTTTAGTTTATCCTCTAACCATCTTCCTATCCACAGAAGTGGGTCTGCCAGGGCCATTCTATGTTCAGACCCTCCTGTCCTATTGCTTCATTGTCTGCCAGGCCAGAATCTGTCCCAAAGGGGAAATTTCCTCTGAAGGACTTTGCCTGTTCTTTCACCTCCTGTGCCCCAACTCAGTGCATACCCAGTGTTTGCCACAGCTGTGAACAGGGTTCACAGGTTTTTCTCAAAAGACATCCGCTTCTATGAAAAACAAAGAATCTCGGCAGGACGCCCTGACGTATCTAGGACTAATCTCAGACCTGACCATGAACAGAAGGA
Organism: Solenodon paradoxus; assembly: GCA_004363575.1. NCBI lineage: Eukaryota > Metazoa > Chordata > Mammalia > Eulipotyphla > Solenodontidae > Solenodon > Solenodon paradoxus. The sequence continues at coordinate 261,202 of RJWH01002030.1, read as the reverse complement.
CCAAAGGCCATATGATTTTTTTAATTTTTTTTTTTAAAGAAAAGGTGCTGGCAAGAATGAATGCAAGTAGGCAGGCAGGCAGGAACAGAGAGAAGGAAGAAGCATTTTATTTTTGTTTTTTTATTTAGTTGTTCACACTGGTTGTTTTCCCTCAGACCTAGGACTTAAACCCAGGGGTACGTGACCTACACTCTAGAGGCAACTGACTAAGTGCTACTTCGCCAGGGCACTCCAGGCCTTCACATATGTTTTTTAAATCGCTTTATTATTTCTTTTGTTTACATTGCTATATGCATTGTAGGATGTTGAATTTGCACCCCAGTCTGTGTATATTTTCAGCATTCTATTTAATAGCCTTGAAGAGGAACATCAAGCCCCTTCTGAAGATGTCAACAAAAAGTCAACCTAGCTTTTCTTACCTCTTTACCCCTGTTTTTATTCAAGCACCAGAGTTCTACATAAACAGCTTACTTTTTTCTCCTAATTTTGTCTTTTGACTACTTTGTTATCTTACCAGAATAAAGTAAATATCTAGTGGGAATAAAGCAGATTCACAGTGTTTCAGTCAACTGCTTGCTCTCTGTAGGTTAAAGAAATTTGCAAGGAACTAGTCATCTTTGTAACATGTGTTGGATAGAAAAATGCATTCAAATTTACAAAAGAATTTTATTTTTAAGACAAGCTTCAGGCTGGAATGAAGGTGAGTAGGCAAGCAGACAGAATGAGAGAAGAGGAAGAAGCACTTCATTTTTCATTTAGTTGTTCACACTGGTTTTCCCCTGACCCTGGGTCTTGAACCCAGGACCTTGGGATGTATGTAGGACTGCTCCCAGGGTGTACTGGACCATTAGGCCACAAGAGTGCACCCTTGAAAGAATTTATTGATAACTTTGGACCTTGATAAGTTTCCTTGATAAGGAAACTATTTAAATCAATCATAAGTACTTTACCTAGACTTCTCAGAATGCACCTGAGAAAAAAAAGTATTGTCAAAGGATGCCAGTGAAATTATGCCCTTTTTTCATTCTAATCTTGTATTTCTTCCTCTCTACCATCCATTTATAAATAGCATCCTTCCTTAAGAACAAAACAAAAAAGAATCTGTTAGTCTGCTCGAGCTACTGTAACAACGCGACTCAACAACAAGACTCAGCGGTTTATAAATAATAGGAATTTGTATCTCTTAGTTGGAGGCTGAGACATCTAGGAAGAAGCTTCTGACAGGTTTGCTGTCTGGCGAAGAACCAAATACTGGTTCACAGACAGCAAGTTTCTGCTCCTCTTATAGGGAACCAACACCGCTCTCCCTTTATCCCTTCCACTTGGTGGAAGTACAGGAGGGAACTCACGGGCTCTTTGATAAGGGCGGTAACCCCATTCATGAGAGCTCCCCCCTTAGAACCCAATCACTTCCCCACCTCCTAATATCAGCAATCTGGGGGCTAGACTTCAACATGAGTTTTGGGGGACAGCATTCCATTATATCAGACTGCTATATTTAACCACAGTATTCTTTGCAGCAACAATTTTGATTCCACCTCCTTTCTTGGACTGTTTAACTTCCAGAGATAGGCATCCACACTTACTATTTCTACTTCATCACTTCCACTCTCTCCTCCACCTCTTGCAATCTGACAACGTCCCTTTGAAACTGCTCTTCGAAAGATCAAATGATCTAATTGACTAATTCAGAAATCACATCCTGTCATCCTCATCAAGTGGCAGCACTGCTGAATGTTGTGTCCTATATAAAACTCCTCTTTTGATTTGATGATGTGGTCCATGCTAGTTTGCTGCTTACATTTCTTATCTCTGAAACTTTTCCCCTTCTGGGTTGTTTTCCTCCTTTCATCCCTGGAAAACAGTTTTGTTTGTTTTGATGAACTATATCATAATATAAAAACTGTGTGGAGAATAACATAAAGAGCACACAAGAACCTATCCTCCTGCTTAGTAAAACATTACAGCTTTAGCTGCTGTCCCCCTGTGTATGCCTCCTTGATTGCTTTGCACTCTTTCCTGATAAAGAGGTAACTGCTGTCTTGAACTTTGGGGTTGTTCTCATGCATATTTTATACTGTTACTGAAAATGTTTCTTATGGTTCTTCCTTGTCCACTTGAGCAGCCAGTGCTTACAGGAGTCTAGGGAAGCTCTCTCTACACAGGCCGCTACAGGCACGTGGTCCCTAAAATTGGTCAGTGTGCATCCTGCACAGAGAGATGCAGGGTCTTTATTCTTTTTCCTTTTTTTCTAAAAAGGGGGCTTTTTACAAATGGTATTACACAGAATGTATGTGTGTATGTATGTACATATGTATGGAAGAAGTAATTTGCTTCTTTCCCTTCAGGTGGTGGAAAAGTTGGGGGAGCATTCAGTCCACAAGATCACCTTCACTCTGGTGCTAACTGAAAGTTCAGGAGGGTCCCAAAGCGTGCCTCACATTCGCCAAAAATCTCATCGACTGCTGTTGTACTCACATATATGGCTTATTATAGGGAAACGATACACATTAAAATCAGCTGAAGGAGAAAATGCATACAGGAGGATGTAGGAAACTATCAGACAATAATGTGTGACAAAGTGCAGAGAGTATGTCAACCTGGAAAACTCCCTCAAGGCTTGGTGTCCCAGATGGCCGCCCATGTGGCTGACCTCTTGCCTCCAGTTCTTCAGGGATAAAATGGATACCGCCTGACCCCAAACTCCACCACAACTCATCCTGTTAGTGTTCCTGGTGGTCAGAACCCTGGATAAAGACTCATTAGATATGACATTCCAAGGGCCTAGAGATCAATTCCCACTTCCAAGTGCGAAGGCCAGAGGTCAATTTAAGTAAAGTTATCCCTTCACTATGTATTTATTCTGGGATAGTCATTGACATTTTTGTAGGAAGTTAAAGTTTGTCTGTTTTCCTCCTGAAACACATCTGGGTAGATTCCGAGTTTTCTGTTAAAAACAGTGCTACTATGAACGTGTGGATGCATGTGTTCTAGTGCATGTGTGCAAGAATTCCTCTGGGTATGTAAGCATAACTAAAGAAGGGATTACTGCAAAGTATGTATGTACTTTCCAAATTTGCTAAAAAACGGCCGAGTGTTTTCCAAAGTGGATATACCAGTTGGTAATTCCACTCGCACTGTGTGAAATTTGCAGCCACTCCGTGTCCTCACCACATTTACAATGGTTGGATTTTCTTATTTTTCAAAAGCTAAATAATTATTTTTTATTGTTTTAATTTGCATTTACCTGATTACTAGCGACTTCAAGCTGCTCATTTTCTAAGAGAAAAAAAGCATTTTTATTCTTGAATAAGTGTTAAGTCATAACATGATGTGCATTGGAGGCAATTTGCTAGTAGATTGCTCAGACTGAAGGAACTCTCATCTTTTAATGGAAGTAAATGGATACAACCTATAAAACTCATGTTTTCAAGATGAAATTGCTAATTTTCTTGTATTCGTAGGACTACAGATTGTTTTTGCAGTTTGGAGTCAGGTGATAGTTAACTAATTTCCAGTTTCCCAGAGGACCGGCCCTTTGAAGTCTACACCAGAGTGAAATTACTATGTGAAGCTGGAGCTCGTCTTCAAGTCCACTAGAAACAGTGGTGGCTGTTTTGAAGGGTCCTGCTGACTTACAGAGCTAGCACATTGGGATCATACTTCAGTTGCTCATTTTGTTTATGCAAGAGCTGCTTTTCAAGGGCTGTTGACACTGGGTTAATTTTTCTAAGAATAAAGTGTTAGTGCCATTTACCAATTTTTCACTTTGAGTTGTTCCTCAGCAATTTGTGAGTCTTTTAATATTATGGTTACTAAGGCACCACACTTTTGTAGTTATAAGCAATACAAAAGCATTTCTCTAGTCTTTTCATTTTTCTGGTATATAATTAATTGGAGTTGCAAATTTTGATTCATCTGAATTTATGAACATTTTCCTTCATGGTTTTCAAATTTTGCACTTTTGTGTGAGAATCACAAATACCTGTGGTCAATAGATTCTATTGTTTTGAAGTTTGGCTTTTCAAATTCAAGTTTTAATCACCTAGATTTTTTTTGTAGTATGAGATAGAGGTACACTTTTATTTTGTTCTTTCAATGGAAAAAATCAGTTGTTCTAGCATGATTTCTTTAAGAGTTTATCTTTTACCTAGTGGTCAGTGATGTTATATATGCCCTATATCAGGTTTCTAGATAAATGTGGGTAAGTTTCTGGGGTCTCTATTTGTTCTATTAGTCTTTTGTTTGTCTCTGGCCAAAGTCACACTGTCTTAATTATCAAGAGGTGAATAATGCATCTTTATAATTTTGAGTATCTTGCTCCAGGAACAGTACGTATCTCCTTAGTAATCTGGCATATCTATAATATCTTTTAGTATTTTTTAAAAAACTGGAGCAGGATTGGCGGGGTACTGCCTTGTCCCGTGTGGCTAGTGGAAAGGGTTCTCCAGGGGAGAAAGACAACATAAATCTAGAAAATGGGGGACAGGTGGGACCCCGCTCTCTGAGAGGCAGTTACTCAACCCTGACTCCTTGATTTATTGTATAGGGCTGGGTTATGATGAGATAATAAGAATGTTGCAAAGCAAAGAAAGGCTGCAAACACTTAGCTGTTATTGGGAACATTTGCATTCTTAAAGGCTGGGACTTCTGCCTCGGGGTATTTTGCAGAGGCATTCTTTTGTTAGCTGCTTCTAGCTCTGCTATCCTGGGAGAACTTCTGCCTTGGCAAGCTTTGCAGAAGCAGACACAGAACACTTCGCTGGCTACAGGGTAGGTGTCACCCAGGCCTCTCCCTCAATTATTCCTCTCCTGTCCCTCAACCTGTGACTCCCTGGTAAGCACTTATGCAAGGGCACAATACTGAGATTGCCCAAAATCATAGGGAAAATGTTGAAAAATTCACGATCATCCCTACCAGAAAGAGTGATTCATGGCTTCATTCTTTTCTAAGCTCTCAATTTGTCTTCGTACTCTAGCTCCTGTGGGCTTTTTATTCCTGAATTTTGGCTAACCTCCTTAGTCTTAACCTATTGGCCTCAAAAATATGGAGCAGTTGCCTATCTGCCGCCTTGTTACCATAGTAATGGGTTATGTACTCTTAATTAGAGTAAGTGTGATGAGTCCCTCTCCATTCAACTCCATTCATACAGTCACAGATAATTATGCTAAAAATCACTAGCAGAAGAACTGCTAAAAGAGGCCAACCCAGCATTAAAAGATATTCCTATCAGTGAAGAAAACCACATGTGTTTTTTTTCTTGTTTCCAACTAAAGAACTACACCAAAAACTGAATTGTATGTAAACTAACACCAAGTATTTGTTATAAGTCTTTGACATAATAATTTGGACCTTGAAATTCTTCATCAGGGTGTCTGCCTCTTTCATTCGAATGTATTCCTCATTATCATATATATTATGTAAGTATAAATATATGTGATATATAATATGATGTTATACAATGCAAATAGTATAATCATATATACATGTGTATTGTTTTTGCTGCTATTATAAATGGCTTCTTTAAAAATACATTTCTCTGCTCGTGGTGTTTAGAAATGCAGTTGATTTTTCTATATTGATTTTATTTCTATAGATTTTCAGGAAAATGTATTTTAAATTATTCAAGTTTGTTAATTTTGTGTAGACTATATCATCTGAGAGCAATGTGTTTCATTTTTTACTTTATAATCACTTTATTTCTCATTCTTGTCTTTCTGTACTGGCTCAGCCCTTTAGGGAGTGTTGAATATTGATGATAATAGAATATGTGTTTTCTAGTTTCTGCTTTTAAAAGAAATACTTCTAATTATGTACAGTGAGTATAATACTTGCCCTTGAGTTTGGTAGATAGCCTGTCATGTTAAGATATTTCTTTTCTATTCTTAATTTTTTAAGCACTATTTTTTTTCACAATGAAAAAATGTTGAATTCTGTCAAACGTTTTTTCTTCATTTCTTCATTTTCTTCATGTTTTTCTTCATTATTGAAATGGTCATGTTTTTCTCATTTTAATTGTTCACATGGCAAATTATATTTCTAGTATTTCTATTGTTAAATCATCCTTCAACCCACTGAATACAATTTTATGTGATTATCATGCTATTTCATCTATATCCAGTTACCTGTTGATCTTTTTACATATGTATACATTGTTAAATAAGATTTACCAATATTATATTCAAGATTTTCTTTTTTCATTTTGTTTTTTTGATATTTTGGATATTCCAAAGGAAGATAGGTAGTAAGGCATTTTGTCTTCCATTCTCATATGATTCTGCGACCATTGTCTTCACCCTGGACATTTCTCCTGAGCTCCAGACCACACATAGTGACAGAACGGCACTTTGCACTTGCTTTAAAAGTTATACCTCACTAATGTCTACTTTTTTCCTGACTCTTTAGCCTAAAAATTATCTTTGATTCTGCCTCTTCATTATATCCAATGTCCAAAGGTTTCAATGGTCTTTTCCTTCTGTCATGTGACATCTTTACTACCTTTCATTTGCATCCTGACTGTTATAATTCCGGTTCTCATTGCTGCTTGCCCTAGTTTATTGAAAGAAATTTCTCTTTAGTCTGTCTGTCTGTTGATGATTCCCAACCCTCACTCTCCATTTTTCCTCCTAAGTTGTGCCAGATAACCTTTAAAAAGCCTCTTTCTCATTATGTCAGTCTCAAGGTCATGTTGTGGCTTTTTATTGTTTATAGAATAGTCAAATGTCTTCTGCTTTAGATTTGACAGGTCTCGCCAATCACAGTTCCCACCAGTCCCCCTCAGAACCTATTCTCCCACCATATACTACTTGTTCCTCACATGTCCTGTCATTTTTAACCTCTGAATATTTCCCACATGGTCTTTAGAGTGTCTCTGACTGAAATTCCTAAATCATCATAGTGCATAGCTAGTGTTTACTGAGTTACTTATATGTCAGGTAATGAGCTGGCTGCTGAGTGTACATCTTGCTTGGTTATCACCAAGTTGATTTTAAAAATGGCTACATTGCAGAGTGCTTACATATTCCAGGCATTATTCAAAATGTCATCACATATAATCTTCATATCAATTCTATCAGATAGGTACTATTATGTTGGTTTTGCAAGTGAGGAAATGAGATGCACAGAGCTGAAGTTGTTTGCCAGGGCCACACAGCTAGTCAGTGACAGATTCAGGATTTGAACACAGGCAGTCAAATTCAGACAGCCATTCTAGAGACTCACTTCCTTACCTTGACAGGGGAGGACAGAAAATCAGTTGTCCATTTGAGCCAGAGTTTTAGGCTCATTGGTTAGTGACTCTCTCTCTGATTCTCCTGTTTCCCCTCCCATGCCTTCAACTCCCGCCACATTTCCCGTAAAGTCTAATTCCTCTGCTAAATCCTTTATTCCCATAATACTCACAGTACGCTGCTTTCCTGACTGAACTCTGACACACTCACAGTACTTTTCCAGTTACACGTAATTTTCATAGACATGATCTCATTTACGCCAATGCTTTCCTGGGACTCAAATTATCATTAGTTTCTTCTTTATGGGCTTACCTAAACTAATCCTAAACCTCTCAAGAGTGAAGATAGTCAAAGATGAGAGAAAATGTTCTTCCTTAGGGCTCTCAGAAGTCTTCGGTAGGAAAATAGATACATAATATTGGAGTCACAGTTCACAAGTTTGCCAGATGAAAGCAATTCAGGACTTCCAGCTTCTTTTTTCAAGGAGGTGGAGGATTGCACGTCTGGAGGACAGCTCCTGGAGAGTGAGAATAAATTCTGCCACTTTCCAAGAGAGTTTTATTTTCTCCATATGTTTATACGTTTTTCTTTCCTTATGTTTGTGATTTATCTCTGGCTCAAGCCCCGTCAGTGAGTGGTGCTGGGGAGATTGATAGCTGAGAGGGCTGGAGGAGCAGTGAGGCTGTCCTGCACTGATGTGATACAGTTCCTGCCATTTGACAAAGATGGAGCCTTTAGACAGCTACAGGATGGTGAAAACAGCTCTGGAAACCTTGGCTTTTACAGAGAAATCATTTACTTATTTGGTGAGGCCAGGAAATCGAAAAGGAAATCGGTAACAGATTTTTATAACAACTTCAGGAGAGCCTAGCCTGTGAGCAAACACGTTCACTAACCATAACCAGGATTTTAACCCTTGATTGAACCAATGCTGAGGCTTTCTCTTGCTCTCTGTTCTCCTGCATCCGTGTTCATGTTCCTTGACTGAGAGGATTGGGTCTTTCACAGAGTTAAAGCTTCCAGGTTCTGTCTCAATCACTCCTTCCAGAAGCTTGTGCAGATAATAGAAAGGAGAGAAGAATCCTAAGCCATGGGCTAGCTCATTTTGAGATTGGGAGCGAAAGTAGTATGTGTTGTAGTGATGAACAGTGATGCTGGCATCATGCGGATGTGGGTTTTCTTCATTCAGCAAATATGAGTTGAATGTCCACTGCGCCCACTATAAACTGTTGTATTTCAGCTTTTCCAGTGATCAGCTGTGTGACCTTGGAAGTTATTTGACCTCTTTAAACTTATTTTCCTAATGAAATGTGAATGGCTGCTTTCTAGCTTAGTATAAGGTTTGAATAAAATGATTTATGTAGAGCAGTTAGAACAATGCTATTCTCAAATACCTACTAAAGTGCCTGCCACGTAACAACCTGGTGATTAATGGCAAAACCAGAATTAATATGAAAAACATCTGACTTCTGATTTCCTTTCCATAATAATTGTGTTTTGTGTTTTAAAAATCAGTTGGTACATCATATTTCCTCATATATAGCATTCATATTCCCTGTGGTAAAACAGATACTTGTATCTTTTTGTTACACCTCACCTGATCCGCCTGTCTTTCTGGTTCTGCTCTGCATTGCAACTTGGGCATCTTCTTCATTAAGATGCCTCTGTGTTGTGCCTGCTTGATGCAGACAGCAGGGGGCGCCGGGCCTCAGTTTTGAGAGGCAGTTGCTTAGGGAACCTGGCTGTGTGCCCACTCAGGAGGCAGCATGACTTTCCTCCTCCAGGGAAGCTAATCCAGAAAGGAGAGGTTATATGCTAGATGCACTAACCTTCAAGAATTTTCTCCCTTTGTCATTTGGAAAAGAAAGCGATTTTAATTTTTGTGAAAGGTAAACTTTAATTTTACAAGAAATTGCACCCCTAAACAAGTCCCTCTCACACCAAGATACCATGTAATCCAAACCTGACAGCTTTTTGATGTTCATCCAAAGGATGAACTGGGACTGACATTTCCAGAACTGTGGTAACAGAAGGAAGCAAAAGATAAGCTCGAATAAGAAAGGCAGTTCCTCAGACAGGGATGAAGAGACTCCAGAGAGAGCTGAACTGCAGCTGTGAATGAGAAATATAATGATATTTCACACAAGCTAAGGTACCTTCGATGATAAGTTTCTCTGTTGTTTTATTTGGATTAAGAAAGAAGAAAAATCTTATCAATTAAATTAAATCCTTGGTTGCAAAGCCCCATCTGATCTCAGAGATATTTAAAGTAGAAAACTTTGTCTCTTTCAGTCAATGAAATGTGAAATCTGAGGCCAGCATTCAGAACCAGGGGCTTCCTAGGTATTTTAGGCTCCCCTTAGGCCCTCTCTGCTCCAGGGTTCTACATATGGGCTTAGAAACCATCAAGGATACTGGGCTTCCAGGGAAAGAACTCTTTCACTTAACACAATTAAATTCAGATTGTTTTGTCTAAGTTCATTCTGGCTGCCCTAACAAAATAAAACAGGCTGGATAATTTATAAATAACAGAAATTTATTTTCAGTAATCCTTGGCTTCTTCCTGGAAGCTCAAGCATGGTTGAGGGAGGCCCCTCTACCAGTCCACAGACTTGTATCCTCACATGGCAGAAGGTTCTGGGGAGTTCTGTGAGGTCTCTTTCACATAACACTAGTCCTGTTCTTCAGTGTCCACGCTTTCTCATGACCTAACACCTCCCCAAGGACCCCATCTACTAATGCCATAACATTTGGGGTTAAGGATGTCAACATACGAATTGGGGCCTGGGGGGCCGCATGCACACTTTCTCACCATAGTGGATTCTTTTCATTTCTCCTTGGAGAGCTAACTCAACACATGTGGTTGACTCACAGCTACCTGGTCTATCGAATACTGGCAAACTATCACGCTTAGGCCAAATCCAACCCAATACCTATTTTTGTCCCGCCCATAAGCTAAGACTATTTTAACAAGTGGATATTTATAATCAGTTTGATGATATGAGGCATTAACTGTGATCCCAATTAAGTAAAATATTATCTTCCACAAAGAATTCTATTCTTGTCATTAGTAAATCTGTTGTATAAAAGCTGTGCTCAATTATATTTTTAATTTCCTCAATAATACATAATAACAATTCTCAATGTTGCTGCTTGACTCATAAAATCTAAAATATTGTCTAGTTTTTCATAGAATAAAGCACTGACCCCTGCTGTAGACCAAAATGGAAATCATAGATGAGTCTGTTTCAGTCATTAACAAGAGTGCCAGGATATCTGAACTGAAGACAGAAAAAAAGCAGCTTTTTACCAAAAGCCAGATCCAGTCACTGGGGACACATTAGGAATTTGGCTATACTGTCAAGAGATTTTTGTTTTGAATCTAGTAGCTACATATAAAATTCATGCTATTTCACTCAAAGTAGATACCTGGAGAGACTGGTTTTCTAAAACTTTCAGAATGGGCATCAAAACCAGTTTATGAATCATGCAATTAAATCTGTTATCCATTCCTTTTAGCATTTCTTGAGCATGGGTATTAGATATTAAAAAGAGTAAAAGAAGAACGTCATATCCTGACCAGAACTTTAGAATCGTATTTATTTCAAATATTTACCCAATTTCAGTCACAAAACTTAACCCTCAATAACTTTAAACAGATTTCAAAAATGAAATACTCTTTCAATCTGACTAAGGTTATTGTTGGGTTGCAGTCATAGAATTACTAAGGAGTTTTAGAAATAGCCAGAACTTGGGAAAACTGCACCAATGTGATTGGGAGGAAACGCTTTCCAGAAACACTTTCCAGAAACATTTTCCAGAAATATCAGTAAGACTGATATTTTTGATACAAAGTTCATTCTGGTATTTTATGATCACACTCCAAATACTCAACGGCCACATCAGACTGCAACTTGGCAAGCAACCAATTCCTCATTTCAGCTGTAAGAATGGCTGTGTGTGAGGGGTTAAGAAAGTTGGTGAAACTAAAATAACCTGATGGAGTTAGTTCCTGGGTGAGTTTCCTTTTGAAAAATCATACTGCTTCAGCATTGAGGGTCATGATCATTTAAAATACCCCCTTCCCCAAATTTTGATTTACAGCTGATTCCCTTACTGAAATCTGTCTCTGACAGGCTATTGGAATCACTAGCCAAGTTAATTCCTACTAATTCAGACCACATTTCTGAAGAGAGAGAAAGGAGTGCAGGAGAGACATATGCAGAAAAAGACTAGGAGAGCTGCAGAGAGAGACAGAGAGACACACACACAGAGAGGGAGACAGAGGGAGAGAGGGAGAAAGGGAGAGAGGGGGAGAGGGAAACACCCACAGAGGGAGAGAGGGAGAGAGAGAACAATGCAAGATGATCCAGTGTGGTCTGCATATGCTTAGAAATTAAGGATTAGATTTAAATTTAAACAAATGAAAATAGGAGGGTGAATCTACATCCTCTCCCTTCTTTATTGACACTTTTTATGTAATCGGGGATTATGCTTCCTATTTATGTACTTTTGACCTGACGTACTGACTTGATTGATTTCATTTCTTTCAGTAGTTCTCTCTGTTCTAGTTTATGTGAAAACTGTATCTGCTTGTAACAGGGGAAATTGTGTTCAGGGACCTCTGTCAATTTACTTTAATTAATTATTAGTTAGGATTTTATAGTCTGTAAATGTAGCTTGTTGTGGTAATGTTCTCATTAATTTCTGAAATTTCCGTTTTGGGGGCAAGAGGGATACCAGCGTAGTTATATTAAAATGTACAACTTTTTCAGACAACTGTCAAAATGACATCTTATTATTTATGCCTTTTTTGTTTATTTCAAGTGAGGTCTTTTGATACAAAAGCTTATGTTAATAGATGAAAAGTGTCTTGAGAAAAGGTGAAGAGTCAGGGTATGGCTGTCTTTGAACTAAAGAGGATTTCCAGTCAAGAGGGGAAAGATCTATCAGTCTCTAGTGTTTTGGGGATGTGAACAGATGGGTTATTTTGAGAGCTGTCAAATCTTTGATTTTTTTTTTTTTTTTTGGAATTCAATATGACAATGTAATAAAGATAAGAATACAATCTGGTGAAGTACTTGCTCTTTACTCCACCAAGATGGCAAAAGATCAACTTCAACTTGCTTCGAGGACAAGACTCATGTCAAAATAACACTTATGCCACATGAAGTAATGAAATATTTTTGCACTGGTCTTCCTTTTTTTTTAATTGTAGTAACATTCTACACACAAAAATAACCTCATATATATATATATATATATATATATATAGGTTCCTCATTCTTCAGATATACATTAACACACCCTGCCCTCCAGCAAATGGCCAAGTGTTCTCCACCATTGTTCAGTGGGCTCTACCACCACTTGTGCATCCCCCAACCCACCGTCCCCTTCCCCTTTGGTTATATGGGGAACCTCAGTTCTATTGCAAGTGTCCAAGGTTTGTTTTTGTTTCATCTGTTCCATTGTTTTGTCTACTCATGTTCCATCTATAAGTGAGGTCATCTGGTACCTATCTTTCTCTTTTGACTTATTTCATTAAGCATAATCCCCTCTAGATATGTCCATGTTAATTCAAATGACAGGATTTCATTTCTTCCTAAGAGCTGTGTAGTATTCCATAGTGTATTTACACCACATCTTCTTTGTCGATTCATCTGATGTTGGGTACTTTCAGTAGTTTCCAGCTCTTAGCTTATGAATAGGACTGCAATAAACAGGGGGGTTCATAAATCTCTAAGAATTAGTGTTTTGTATCTTTTGAGTAAATATCCTGAAGTGAAATGGTAAAATCATATGGAACTTCCATCTTAAGCTTTTTCAGGAATATCTACACTGTTTTCCATAGGGATTGTACCAGTTTGCACTCCATCAACAGTATAAAAGAGTTTCCGTTTGTCCACATCCTCCCCAATATTTGTCGTTTCCTGACTTTTGGATAAAAGCCAGAATCTCAGGTGTCAAATGATATTTCATTGTTGTTTCAGTTTGAATTTCCCTGTTAACCAGAGAGTAGGAACATCTTTTCATGTGCTCGTTGGACATATGTATATCCTCTTCAGAAAAATGTTTCTCCAATTCCTTTGACCATTTTATTGATTGGATTGCCTGTTTTTCTGTTACTGAGTTTTATGTGTTCTTTGTGTATTTTAGATATTAAGCCCTTGTCACAAATACGAAATGAAAAAAATCTTCTCTCAGTTAATAGGTTACCTTTTGCTTTTGGAGATGTTTTCTTTCACTTTGAAGAAGCTTTTTAGTTTGACGTAGTCCCAGTTGTTTCTTTTTCTTTTTGTTTCCCTTGATGCTGGAGTCGAGTCCCCAAAGACCTCTCTCTGTAAGGCTGATGTCATGGAAAGTCTTACCTAAGTTGTCTTCCAAGAATTTTATGGTTTCTGGTCTTACGCACAGGTCTGTAGTCCATTTTGAGTTAATTTTTGCGAATAGCATTAAGAGCGTGGTCTAGCTTCAATCTTTTACTTGTGGATATAGAGGTTCCCCCACTTCATTTATTAAAGAGACTTTGCTTTCTCCATTATATGCTTTTGGCTCCTTTGTCATAGATTAACTGATTGTATGTGAGCGGGTCAGAATCACCAGAGAAGGTCTAGTGATTCAGTTCTATCCCACTGATCTGTGTCTCTGTTATTTCAGTACCATATCATTTTGATCACTATTGCTTTGTAATATAGCTCAATGTCTGGGAATGTAATCCCTCCAGATTTGTTCTTTTTTCTAATAATGACTTTGGTTATTCAGGAACTTCTGTTACTCTGTGCACGTTTAAAGATTTTTTGTTCTATTTCCTGGAAATAAGTCCATGGGATTTTAATGAGGATTTCATTAAATTTGTATATTGCTTTGGATAAGATGATCATTTTAATGATGTTGATTTTTCCCAACCCTGAGCAAGGGATGCCTTTCCATTTTTTGTGTCTTCTATTTCTTTTAAGAAGGATTTGTATTTTCATTGACAGCTCTCCTATTTCCTTTGTTAAGTATATTCCCAGGTATTTTATTTGTTTAATTTATATTTTAAACTGTGATTTTTGTGATTTCATTTTCTTCTAGCATTTATTTGCATAAAAATGCAATTAATTTTTATTAATTGATTTTGTAGCCTGCCACATCACTGTATCTTTGACGAGTTTTAAAAGGTTTTTGACAGAGTTTTTGAGTTTTCAATGTATATAATCATGTCATCAACAAATAATGATAGCTTTACTTCCTCTCTTTCAATTTGGATCCTTTTATTTCCTTTTCTTGCCTAATTTCTCTGGCTAAGACCTCCAGTATGATGTTAAATAACAGTAGTGAGATTGGACAGCCTTGCCTTATTCCTGACCTCACAAGAGTTGCTTTCAATTTTTTCACCATTGACTATGATGTTGGCTGTGGGTATTTTGTATATGGCTTTTATTTTGTTGAGGTATGTACCTTCTATTCCCATTTTATGGAGGATTTTTTAAAAATCATAAATGGATGTTGGATCATGTCAAAAGCTGTCTGCATCTATTTACATTATCAGGTGGTTTTTCTCTTTGTTCTTGTTGATATGGTGTATGACATTAATGGAGTTGCATTTGTTGAACCATTCTTGCATCCCTGGGATAAATCCCACTTGGTCATGATGGATAATCTTTTTGATGCATTGTTGGATTCTGTTTGCTATTATTTTGTTGAAAAATTTTGCATCTATGTTCATTAGAGATATTGGTCTGTAATTTTCTCTCTTGGAGATGTCTCTATTAGCTTTTGGTATCAGTGTGATATTAGCCTCATAAAAAGTATTTGGGTGTGTTCCCTGTTCTTTTGGAAGAGTTCGAGAAGAATAGGTGTTAATTCTTCTGAAGGTTTGGTAAATCTCATTAAAAAGTCATCTGATCCTTGACTTTTATTTTTCAGGAGATTTATTTTATTACCTATTCAGTTTCTTTGCTGGTGATGCTTCTGTTCAGGTTTTCCAGTTCTTCTGAATTAAATCTTAGTAAACTGTTTTTCTCAAAATCTTTCCATGTCCTCAAGGTTTTCCACTTTGTTGGTACAGAGCTGTTCATAGTAGTCCCTTATGTTATTTTGGATTTCTGTGGTATCCGTTGTAATCTCCCTTCATTTCTGATTATAGTTATGAGATTTTTCTCTTTTTTTTTCTTTATGAGTCTTGCCAATGGTTTGTCAATTTTGTTTACTTTTTCAAAGAGCCAGCTTTTGTTTCCACTGATCTTCTGGATTGTTTTTGTTTGTTTGTTTTGTTTTCTATTTCATTTATTTCTGCTCGAGTTTTTTATGTTCTTTCTTCTGATGATTTTGGCTTTAATTATTCTTTTTCTCTAATTGTTTTAAATGTTGAGTTAGTTTGTTTATTTGCAATTTTTCTTGTATCTTGAGGTGGGCCTGGATTGTAATGAACTTTTCTCTCAGTATTGCTTTTGCTGTATCCCAGAGACTCTGGTAGCTTGTATCTTCATTCTCATTTGTCTCTAAATATTTTTTAAGTTCCTCTTTTACCCAAGAGGCATTCAGAAACATATTTCTTATTTTCCAATTAATTTGGGGGCTTCCAACTTTCTTTTTGTGTTTGATTTCTGGTTTTAAGCCATTGTGGTCAGAGAAGATGTTTAGTATGTTAAATCTCCGTAAATTTGTTGAGATGTTTTGTGTCCCAGCATATGATCTACCCTTGAGAATGTTCCATGCACACTTGAGAAGAAAGTGAAGTCTGTAGTCATTGAATGAACTGTTCAGCATATGCCTATTAGACCGATCTGTTCCAGATCATTTAAAACAGCTGTTTCTCTTTCAATTTTCTGCCAAGTTGATCTTTTCATTATTGTGAGGGTTGAAATGTCCCACTATTATTCTGTTTCTGTCAATGTCTCTTGTCACTTCTAATAATACTTGCTTATAGCAATAAGCAAGTATTATGATGTTCCTTCATTTGGTGCATATGTGTTAATAAGTGTTATGTCTTCTTGCTTGATTAATCATTATATAATGTTCATCTCTTGTCTTTTGTTATGCTCTTTAAAGGGTAGTCTGTTTTATCAATATTAGTATAACTATTCTTGCTCTTTTGTGATTGCCATTTGACTGTAGGATTTTCTTCCAGCCATTGACTTTGAGCCTCTGTTTATCTTTTGAAAGAAGGTAGGTTTGCCTAATGCAGAAAAAGGTTGGGTTATGCTTTGTAATCCATTCAACCGCTCTTCATGGCTTGACTGATAAGTTCAGTCCATTAATGTTTAGGGTGATTATTGATATGTAATGTTTATTGCTATTTTATAATTTGTCTTCTGGGTGTTTGTTCAGGCAGTGCCTTTGTTCTTCTTTATCTCTTCTTACATTGATTGGGTATAGTTGTATTTTGATTGGTTTCCCTTTTTGTTTTCTTTTTTTGTTTTTTCTCTGGGATGTATTTTGAAGTTACCATGAAGTAGCATTAGCAATTCTATGTCTATTTCCCATTTTTATTTGAAAGCAGGTTAGTCTTCCACTCATTCTAGCTGTTCACATTCTAACTACCCACTCATTCTAACTATTTAACTCATCTCTTCCAATCCACTTTTTATATTTCCTGTCTTACTGTTTTTATGTGGAATTTCTTTACATTTTATATAGCATCCTTTAATGTTTTTTGAAAAGCTGATTTTGTGGTGATGAATTCCTTTAACTTCAGCTTATTGGAAAAGCTTTTTCAGTTCTGAATGATAATCTCTCAGGGTATAGTATCCTAAGTTGAAAATCCTTTTCTTTCAGCACTTTGAATATATTGTGCCATTCCCTTCTATCCTGTAGAGTTTCAGTTGAGAAATCTGCTGGCAATCTATGAGGACTCCTTTGTATGTGACAAGCTTTTTTATGGCTGTTTTAAAATTATTTGCTTTCTTTTTTGATATTTTCTTTTACTTCCTCTATTGTTTTCTGGATTCCTATGAGTATGTTAATCACTGTTACCCAAAATCAATCTTTGGGTAGTTTGTATACATCTGCTGTATTCATATTTTCCCTTTTTTGATTTGGACCCACAATTTAGCTTATTTATCTCTTGTCTTTGCTCTGTTTGCCATTGTTTATATTTCTGTGGGTTTGGTTTCCCTATCCTGATGGCGTTGTGTAGGGTAATCACCTTGCTGCTGGTGGCAACTGACAATCAGACTGAAGTTCCGCCTCTGTCCACAGGGTGGTGCTAGCAGGTAGCATTGAAGTTTAGCCCCTTCTCTGAGACTACCTTCTTCCTTTAGTCCTTGGGGTGGGATATTTTGTGGGAGGTATATCTGGTGGGTGGATCTTGAGACTCCAGCAAAATGGTGGTTGGAAGAGGTGGGATTAGGAAATTTCTCTAACTGCCTTCTGGTTACGGCGGCATTCAGTGTAATTTCAACATTGGACTCCAGTTGGGTTCCCAGGGCACTGGCTTTCCTTCTGCCCTTCGCCAAAATAGTCTCCCCCACCACCACATCCCAGCCCTACTGAGTGGGCTATTCACTGCTTCTGCAGTGCCTTTCCAGGCCATTTGCATCCTCTCATAGTTCCACTACCTCTACTGTAGCTCCTATGCCAATCCTGAATCTACGGTTTAGCTGCATACTGGGACATTTTTGCCTACCCTTTTTCATTGGGAAATCTACTCTGTTTCTACAGTCACTGCACCCGCCTTTCCTCAATATTTGTTTCTGAAGAATAGGTGAGAATTCTAGAGAATTCCTGTGGGGAGGACCTGAATCTTGCCCCTTCCAGGTCACCATCTTCTCTCAGGAAGTGCATTGGTTTTTCTTTTGTCTTAAATGCATTCATATCAGGGTACAAAAGCTCTCTAGAAGAGGATTTCACACCATAAATCACCCTAAAGAGTTATATGATAGGAAGCAACGCTAAATGTTTTGTTTTGGTTTTGACTTGTATAAAAATATTCTGTGTACATTGCTGTCTAAAAATGGTTATTCATTGAGGATCTATCTTTCTTTCTTTCTTTTTTTTTTACATGTTTGAAATGTTCACCCACAAGATTCAGCCCTGACACACTAGATAAAATATTCCATACACTTAAGTATTTGAAATACTTTAATTACAGCATGAAGAGAATTGAAGTATCTTTTATTTTAAATCTTAATACCTCTATGTCATTTTGAACCTGGAAAAGTTTTGGATGGTTTTGCTTTTTCTGTGTGATTTGAGCTCTCTCTGTATGTTGTGTAGGTCAGCTGCCCCTGAGAATGGGTTATTGTAAGTATAGACAAGGCTGGGGTTGCTCCTTGAAGCATCACTCACTAATGTAAAGAAATACTATTCTATAGGATTTGACACTCTTTAGATAAAATTTTCATACTGAAATTGGCACTCAAGATCTTCAGGTGACATCTGCAAATGTTAACAGCTATAGGGAAGAGAGGGCTTGAAGTACTATTGTGACCTCGATTGCTAATTTAGACTATAAGGCTCTAATTTATTCTTTTATAAACTCTCCAAAGCCTACAACAAGCTTAAACCTCTTTCCTACTTTCACTGGGAAGAAAAAAAGGTGTCATAGTCATTAGTAGTCAAACCTCTCTATCTCCTTCGCTGAGTTTCTTCCTTATTCATATTTAGTCCCATAGAGCAGCTTTCTATTCACTATTTATGATTTATTATAACATATATTTGTATGTATATAGTTTATTGGTTATATAGAATCTGCAGGCACTGTTCTAAATACTTTTTATGTATTTATTCTTCTAACCTTCACAAAAACCCTACATGGCATATGTAGCCTTTTCTTTCCAAAGAGACAGTTATGAACATCTAGTCACATAGTAGCTAGTGCTAATAGCCTCTTGATTTATTCCTGCCAGGTTTTATATTTTACTTTTAAACAGGGTCTTTGTGGCAAATCTTTGCTACCATGAGAGACTATTGGGGGAGACATGGCAGATGGGCATCCTGGCATCCTTGAAATTTCTTCCCCTTGCCTGTCATATTGGCCATGTACACTGGCATGAATATTTCCTGGCAGACTTCGCAGGGTTCTGAGCCATGGCAAAGTGCTTCAAATCAAGTACAGCATTTTCATTTATTCTCAAGCATTTTCCTGCATTGCCTATTACTGCAATAGTGTTAGATGTGAGTAATAAGATTGCCTACTTTTGTAATTTTTTTATTGTTTGGATAAAAGGGGCATCAGAAGTGCACAATGTTGTCACTTCCTGGGATACATCAACTGTACATTTTATGTGGCTAGTGTCAGCACTAATTTTTATGTTTGAAGTTAACTATTATTAGGGTGTCATTTAAAATTTTCTAAAGGGTGAAAAATGCTCTTAATGGAGACCTCATCTGCAATCATGCCTATCAGGCAAAAAGTGATCTTATTCTTTGAGGTCTATTCACATATTTGAAAATTATATATGTTGGTTTTATAAATCAATTTAGAGTGCCATTGTTTCAATATGACATGTATGGGATTTTTCAAAGGAAAATTTCAATCTTTTCCCTTAAACTCAGATTAAATCAATCTAACAGATGAGAAAAACTGAGTGAAAACAAGCAACCACCAATTTAACTACAATGGTAATAAGGGAGATGGGAAATGTATACTCAGAACTTTTTTCTAAATAGATCTTTATTTAAGCAAGTCAGTCAAGTAGTTTGCCTGAAAGGCCACAATCACAAACATAACTAACCCCTCTGTGATTATTGAGAATTGAAATTGCTTTGTGTTCTGGAGAAATAACTATCTCTTTTATAGGATAGTGAGTGTTATTATCTTTAAAGGAAAACTCTGAAAGTAAGCCCTTTGGTTATTATAAAAATGCTGTGGTTACTAATTCAACTGAATACTTTGTTGAAGTAATTTTCCCTTGACATTTTGGACTTTTAGCTTTAATTCTTCCACCCACCCCTCTTCCCCACATCCAATTTGCTTCATATCCTTTGCTATTGCCCCTGGAAAAGCAAATATTTGTCACTTTCCAGTTTAATGAGATCTTGCTTTCTCAATAACAAAGTAATTGCTTATGAATAAGACCATGGAAAGATGCAATCACCCCTTCCCTGCCAGGTTACCTCCATCCACCCTTGGCCTTCCTTGAGATTGTTAGAGCTGATGAAATCTTATTGTAAATCAGCAATATATTTGGTTTGTTATGAAGAAAGGCCAAGCTACAGAAAGGGCTGGTCTACAGAATTTCAAATAATCACAGAATTCTACAATAATATTTTTGTCTTTTGTCTATATCTTAGACAGTAAATGCTCCTGGAAACAGCTGTCAAGATGTCACTCTGGAGCTTTAATACCTTAATTTTGTTGTCACTTTACTTTCTATTTTCTTCTGCTTTACTTTGTCCTGATGTAGTGATTCACTCTTTGGACAAGAAACATTTAAGAGAATAGTTGTTGTTAGGGCATCTGCTTGCTCCCCGAGGTATTTCTAAACATCTTGATTTCTTTAACTATTCCAAATTGATGGGAAATAGACAATTTCCCTCTCCAGAATGCAATTTATTAAAATATTTAAAAATTGTGAATAACAATGAAGTTTTACAATCTGTAGTTTCTTAACTAGATCTGACCGCTACTTAGTCAAAAGAGTTCAGTGAGAAAAGTCTTAGGAAAACCAATTGTATTGTATGCATCTGTTCACTTGGCTGTTTGCCTTTTAACATGAGCTACTTGAGGTCAAGGATTGTATTTTATTGTGTATTTCAGTCTTCTCTTTGGATTCCCAGAGCTAGTGTAGGGCGATGCAGCCACTGAACCCTCAACACATGAAAATGAATGATCGCATGCTGAGAAAAGGTCCTGGGTCATTCTTCTAATTTTGAGTAAGGCTGTATTAAAGGCATCTTAGGGATAGAAATCATTATAGCATATATTATATTTTAAAAGTCTTTGGAAAAATAGTCAACAAAATAGCAGAATTTTGCTAAATATAAATATGTAAAACAGTATGTTATATAGTTACATTTAGCATAATCACACAGTGCACTGTCCACAGCACTTATACACATCGTCCTAGCAATTAGGTGTTGTGGAACTGATTCCATTTGGGCATTGTACACAGTAGGTACTCAGTAAGTACTGAAGTAAATACTCGAGCGAAGGCCTGAAAACAGCATTTGAGGAAATTGAAACACCACTAGACTATGACTAACAAGGTTATAGAACAAGTTAATATTAGATTTTGGACTGGAAGGAAGGAAGGAAGGAAACAGGAAAGAATGAAGGAAGGGACTTTGGAGTAAAAACTGAGTCTACTCACCTGGTAAACAAATCATGTTATCTATAAGTAAGTCTCTGACCTTATATAATGAGGTGAACACTTCTAGATATTTCTAAGTTTTTTGAACAAGTAACTTAATTTGGGGGAAGGTCTAGTGATTTCCTGTAAAATTGGAAGAATATGACATTTAAATAAATGGACTTCTACTTTCTTTACTTGGTTTCCAGAACGTGGCATTCTCTGAGTTTTTTCCTACCCTAAGAGTCGAACCTCTCTATCTCCTATGCTGAGTTGGAGTAGTCCAAGGCTTAGCCTGTGGTCCTGTTTTGTACTCTATATTCATTCTATGTACATTCATTCTCATGGTGATCTCATCCAGTCTAATTGCTTTAAGTACCATCTATATACCAATGATCCTAAATTTATAGCTATAACCCAGTTCTTCTTCCCAAGCTACCGACTTGAACAGCAAATTGCCTACAAGATGTCTTTTCTTATGTCTTATGGATATCTTAAATTCAACAGTCCCATACTGAGATCCTGATTATCCTTCCCAAATTCATACTACCTGAAGTCTTCCACATATCAGAGGAACTTCATCTTTCTGTTGCTCAACCCAAACACTAAGGTTTTCTTTACTCTTTTCTATCTTTCAAATGTCAGAAGGCGATACAATTTATTGTGTAAAACCAAGGTACGGTGTAATAAAAGGAAGAATTATTACCAATTACCTCTGAATAACAGACATAAATTTGGATTGTTGGGTTGTCCAGTAGGTCTCTTCCCTGAATTATTGCAGTAACTTCCTAACTGACATCCCTGTTTCTGCTCCTCTCATGTCTAGTCCAGACTTAGTGTTAACAAGACAGTGTGTTCCTGGGTGCCTGGGGTGAGTCTTTCTCAATGTTTCTGCCCACTCTTCTTGGCAGTCAAGGTATCTTGCATTCATGGTGAATCCTGGGTGGAAAAGAGTCCCTGACTCTCTTCTAGTGGTAGAAGACCTCATGGGTTTAACTGTGGGGTCTTATGTTTAGGACTTTTCCTGCCTCTTCCCCAAGAACAGAGGTTTAATGCTTTTGTTTTGTTTTATTTTTAGCTCTACTTTCTCCAGCAACAATGGGTAACTTGCATGTGCCTCAGAGGGCAACAGAGTTTGGTACCCTCCTCAGTGGCTTATGTTTTTTGTACCTTATGGAAGATGGCACCTGGAAAGAGATTCAGATTAGCATCTTTTGCCTTCAGAGAGGACTGATCCATTTTTGCACTGCAGGAGCCAGCTCTCTCCAGTACTCCATCTGCCCCTCTCCTACTTGTGTTTCATGAAGGTAAGTCTACCTGGAGTTCAAAATCCTCCTGTTTATGGGATTCCTGGAAGATCTTTTCTATTTAGAGGCACAGGGAGAATTTCCCCACCATTGAGGGCTCTTCTTGGGTTTTTGAGCACATAAAGTCAGAGATGAGTAGGAGAAAAAGGCAATTTTTTTTATTGTAGTAATTATTCTACTCATTAAAATAATTTCCTATGTATAGATTCCCTATTTATTAGATATATTTCAACACACCATGGAGAAAAGGCCAATTTTATGGAGAATTTACATGGCTTTAAACTCTAGAGTAAATGAAACAAACTAAGGGCTTATATTCTAAGCTAAGGAAATTACTAAGGGTCTGGGGAACAAGGAGAGAAGAAAGGGTCTCACATTAGGAAGAAAGGGACTTTATATGGCAAAGCCCTGCCTTGGGATGTTTGCCCTGCCTTCTGACAGGTTATTCTGGTAAAAGGGTTATTTCTGGAGATGACCCTAAATCTGGGCCTTGATTGAGCTTAACTTTTCATGCCAACATGACACACATTGGAAAAAGTCTGCTCTGGACATCTTGGGGAAAGTCTATTTAGATTTGGGGGGAGGCTGATCCTACACCTGTCATACTAGTCCACACTTGGCCATTAGTAACTTGTTCAATTTTAATTGATTTCTACTGACTCAGGCATAATAGCCAGTGCCGCTTTCTCACATGCTCTACACAAGTGAACTGGTCTGTGTGGCCCACTCTCCTCGAGGTGCCTGTCTCTACTTGGAATTTAGGTAGCTTTGTTACCCTGACACCCAAGCTGTCTCTAGTAGGGCAGGACCCATGCTCTTTCTCCTCTTTACATGCCAGGCAGAAGCAGAATTCGACTCTTCCTATAATCATGTACACTTGATCAAAATTTTCTGGAAACCCGTTTGAGAATTTTCTTCTACATTGATTACCCCTGACTTGTAGCAAATTTTTACTCTTTGAAAGAGAATTTTCTGTTTTCAAAGAGTTCAAAGTGTCTTTGAGTCCAGTTTGGTAATAAACGGAATATGTAATCATGCTACTTTCTGTTGCTTTTAATAACCTTCGACAAGGTTATATACTGAGTACAGAAAGAACTGTTAGAAAGAACGACTCAGCCCAAGTATGTTTATGTCCTCTGAACACTGCTTTGACCAGATATTGAGTTGCATGGGTAACTGTGAAGAAACAGAGAAGCAGGAAAAAACAATAACAAAAGTGTTGCTTACATGGGGAGCTCCAGTTCTACCTGCTTTCATCCATGTAGACGTCGCCAAGCATTCATTGACCAGTATGACAGTCCAGTCTGAATTTAGTTAGTTAGGAATATGCCTACCTCCCTCTCCTGAGTGTAGAAAAACAACAAACTTGAATCTGAGGGTCATCTCCACTACTTACATGCTTTGTAACCTCCAGAAAGTTATTCAACTATGCTAAGTTAATTTTTCCATCTAAGAAAAACATAGACATACTATTCTCCTCATTGGGCTACTGTGAGGCTCTGTCACAATAATCTATGGGAAATGCTTTGTGAAGACCTAATCAAATGTTATTTGGTAGTAATGAAATTTTATTATTTTGTTTGTGAGAGACCTATTACTATATAATTATTAACTATGATAAATGTTTACTGAGTACCTATTACATTAAGTTGTGGCATTAATAAAATTGTTTTGATGACTCTGCTCAGAACCAAAAAGGATTTTTTTAAAAGAAAACATCAGCTTGCCCTTCATTGCATAGATTTGGATCATTAAAAATATCTCTTCTTGCATTTGTTTTTGTAAAGCTATTACTATAGCATACAAGCTCTAGATCAGACTTATGTGGTTTTATGTGTTTTCTATAATAAGATCCCTTTTATAATCCATGTTTATGTTCCTTACCTATTCATTTTCTAGGACTTGAAACATACCTTCATTTTTCAAGTGATTTTAGAGAATAGGATAATTTTATTAAGCTTTTTATTTCATATATTATAAATGTTATGTATTATTTACTATGAAATATGTTTAATTTTATTTAGCTTTAATTAGGTAAAAGTCATGGCTACATAATGACATTTCTATACATAGTGCAGGTGTGTAGAGACTGTAACATCAAGGTGGTGTAAGTATACTCTATGATTCTCAGACAATGACAGAATTCCTAGCAATGCATTGCTCTGAGCATATCCCTATTATTAAGTTATGTATGACTTTGTTGTTGAAATATATATTGTATATATGTGAACTGTCAAATGTATATTATATTATTATGTATTGATTTTAAAGACCAAACCTTATCCTAAGCACTTTACATATGTGAATAAATTTACTCCTCACAGTAGCACTCTGAGGTTGGTAGTAAGGTTCCCCTTCCACTGATGATAAAACTGAGATATAGAAAGGTTAAGTAATTTATCTATTCCTGTTAACTATTGAGTAGAGGAACTGGACTTTATAGTTAGCTTTAAACTCTATGTCCCTAAGCAGTGTGCAAGCCACCCAAGAGTTTTATTGCAGAAGGTGCGAAATACTCTGGGATAAAAGAAAGATGTGACTAACTACCCCCAAATTCACTTAAATTTCTAGTTGTAGGCAGGTCCTCTTTTTTTCCTCTCCTAATTTCAGAAAATATGTTATCAGCTGCTCTCATTCCAAGTGACTGTCCTCTGTTTTTGTGTCCATCACAGAACTGCTAAATATATGTTCCATAGAGGTTCTATAAATTAAATAAAAGAAAGACTTGCAGGTGAGGCTTTCCTAAACAAATATCTAAATAAAGAGTAAGGACAGGTTGGGGAAATAAATCATTGTCACTTTTCTCTTAGTATACCTAGGGTGCCTGAAGCTGTCCTTCAGAATAAGGCTCTGTTCAAGTCACAGGTGCAGACTTACAATGGGATCATGATGAGATTCTCTCTTTTGATGTTTAGTCAGTGGGAAAATTGTGCATTGGCTCCAGTGGCAAACACAGAGGCAAACTTCAAATCTCAAAATTTTTGTTATTGAGTGTATTATTGATAGATAGTGGTAAAAGGTAGGTTGTACTTAATAACTAGGGATATCCAATTTTTAAATCCTTTTGCTATGTCACTTTGGAAAACTTTTGGCTTGTACAATTTTAAGCCAATTCAGACATCTGTCCCCAAAAGATAAAACTGATGCTACACAATGATGCTGAATGACACTCTTATCTTTGGAATTTACTGTCTCTTTTGGAAATGTTCCTAATTCTTCTGCATATGTCTTTTCATCTTCATTTTGACTAACTTTTGCAAATGGTAACTTCAGCTGATGGTGTAGAAAGTTAGGTTAGCTCATCTTTAGCTAATTTGTCAGCGAATGGAATGATCCTGAATGACTGCCATCATCTTGGATACAGGTATTGACTTAAAAAGATTATCCACAGTTCCTGATTAGGATCTGAGAACTGAGAAGACCATTTTCCTCTGGTTTTTATTAGTGAAACTTGAACCTGAAATAGGCATGCAGCTGCACTAGTTGGAATTTGACCTGTTATACTTTATTAACGATAGACTGGATGATAAGTAAATATTTATTAGCTTTCTACAGTTTGTGACCTTGTATAGTGCAAATTCATCACTTAAGATGATTCACCCAGATCCTGTACTTTGAAATTGCTGTATGTGAGGTCTCACAGTGATGTTCACATCATCGATTCAGTTGACATCTGATAACATGGTACTCAGTCACAAAAGATAGTCACAGAATCTTGAGCAAATATTTGGATCAAAGAATGTCCAAACCTTTAAAATATGTATTGCGGAGACCAGTGAAAATAAAATGTCTGTAAAGAAGAACTTTTTTCATGATGAAGCCGTAACTAAGAATGTAAGTAAATATTTCATTCTTTTTTTTTTCTGTGTCAAAAATCATGCTGATAATGTGCAAGCTAAGAGAGAATGTTTACTATATTTTAAACCAATTGTCTTTGGTATTAGACAAAATATAACAGGAGAACAAGTAACTTTTGTAAAATTACCTATCTATATGATGGTGAGGATTGTTAATTTGGATCAGAAAGAATTTATTTTCCTTCAGCAGATGAAGAGAATCACAAAGATCTAAGTGGCACATTCCAGCAGACATGGAGGAAGTCTTTTCGATGACTTGAATTTCATTGAGAATCATGTTCAGTTTGTTCGCTTATTTCTGCTGGAAGCATCTAGTGCATATCCTCAATGCCCAAGTGTGCTTGGAGTAATAACTTCCTAAATGAGGTCTCATCTTCATCAGAGGATTCCCCTGGTTATGCTTCTAGGCCATCTTAAGCCTCCCAAGGGATTATGTGTTCAGCTCTCTTTCAGAATTCTTGGGTCTTTGAAGTACTTGGATAAACCAAATAGATCCACAAAGCAAGCTATCCTTGAAGTAAACATATATACAAACAGGATAGCTTATGAATTTCTATTTTTTAACTATGATGAAGAAAATGACTGCAGTTTCACCATCAAAGCCATAAAGTGCATTAACCCCAAGTCACTTCATGACCACTGTAGGTTCTCCAAGGTCAGTGAAAAGCCCACAGCCAGAAGGTGAGGGATGCACAAACCCACCTGCCCGACCTGGCCAACTTCATTGCATTTATGAATCCTTCTTTCACACATGGATTGAATGAAGATATGACCTGTTTTCTGAGAAAAGAACCAGAGAATATCTTCTCAGTTATGGTCCCCAAAAGGTGTTGATGGAGACAAAAGTTAATTCCAATAAACTGATACAAATAAAACAATTAAATCCTCTGGGGCATGGTTTACAGACCTGTTATATGGGTGCTCATCAGTCAGAAGTTATTTTACTATAAGAGCTTTAGAAAAGCATAGTTAGATTATCAGGACTGTACAAGAAGCCCCGAACTGTTGTAAGACGACAGACTCCCTAGTCTGTTGCAGACATTGTAGTTTTCACCTCGATTGTGCCCTCCCCATTGTACTTCAGTCATGAAGTTGGGAGCTAGGTCTAAAGTCAGTTCTTGACTATGACACTCAATGAAGAATTCTCTGGAGGTTTCTGAGAATTAATGTTATTACTGCTGAGACAGCTTTTTGAAATAACTCTCCTGCTGGACATGAACAATGCAGCATGTGATACTGATTGCTACCAACTGTCATCAGGTATCCATGAGGACAACCAGTCTTAGGAAAAAGTCAGCTTTGTAGATAGGGGAGTGGAGACATGGAAAAATTACCTGGGTCCTTGGTGACATTATTGGGGCTGCTGGATAAACCAATAATTTGGGCAGAGATCAAGTGGAAGTATGGCTCATCCTGACTAGGCCAGCAATCACAGATGGCCACTCAGTGTACAATTTCTTACACTTGCAATCTGTGAGATTTCTACTACTATTGTACCTAGGGTTGAGTCTCCCAGTATTCACTCACATGAAATATTCATTTCTGTTGGAAGGATTTGTGGGCCAACTGAGTGGAATTGATAATGGAGATAGTAATGTATGAGGTCTAATGCGATATTACTAGCTTTAAAATGTTCTATTTAACAGGTCTGAGAAGTAAAGATCAAAGTTGTAACACATGAGGTATGGAAAATCTATACAAACTGCAAAGAGAGGGAATCATTGAAAGCTGTTCATTGTGGAATACCATTGAGACGCTAACTCACTTCACCTCTCTTCTGAAGTCTATGATACCAAAAAGTCACCTAATATTTAGGGATGACATGGATAGATGTGGTTTGTGGCTTTTATCTTTTCAAACACTAGAAAGTCTCAATAAAAGATATGCCCTTTGTTACCCCTTCATCTCTGTCCTTCTACCTCTTCCCAGCCTTTCTCCCTCTGACTCCAGGTCCTTGTCTTTATTAATATTTCAAATGATTGGCTCTTATTCTAGTAACAGTGTGAAGGTGGTCATTATGCATTTCTTCTTCATTTCTTTTTATTTTCATAGGAATGTTCACAGCACATTGATCTGATGCTGTATGTAAGACTATTTTAAAACGTTGATTGGAATTCCTGACACCATATAAGATCTTGTGAAATTTAGCCTTTTTGTTTTTTGTTTTGTTCTTGTTTTTTTACAATGTAAAAGCCATCTGAGCTAAGTGTCTATGGTAAAAAAAAACCTCAAAAATGCCTCATTAGCAGGGCACCAGATAAATCACTAATCTCTCTCTAATTAAAAAAAAAAGTTAGTTAAAAAGACAGCTTCCTTCTTTGCTTCTGTTATCTATTGAAATAACACTGACTCCCAGTAGCAAGAATGAATCAAGGGTCTGCTGAGTGTTTTAAGACAAAAACTTGAATGATTTTACTTTCTTAGTCTGAATTACAAAGATTATCTTGCAAAGCCCCCCCAAAATAAAGTTGAAATCAACATTGTTAGGTATTTTTCCCTCTTTCACAAGTTTTTCTATCACAGCTATTCCCTTGAATCTTCCTGTTGAAATCAGTCACTTTATTATTTATTTTACTCCCATACATTTACTTTAACCTGTCTTCAAAGATCAATGTCATTCTGAGTTTTAATAGAAGTTTTGGATTGTATTTTATTCACGTCACCTCCTAACATCTGGAACAGAGCAAAGTACATTGTATATGTTGAGTTAACACATAGTTATAAAGATATGGAGCATGTTAAATCTCACTTATCCAGCAAGTGTTTATTGAACATCTACTCAGTACTATGGACAGTTCTAGGCACTGAATATGATAGGAGAACAAAGTCTCTGCCCTCATGGAGGTTTCCTTTAGTGAGGGAGATTAACGATGCCCAAAGAATACGTAACGTTAGGCAGTAAAATGCTAATGAAATCAAAAGGTAGGGCATCAAGAGCTGTGAGCACTTTGAGGATAAATGAAGCCAGAAGGCATCTGAAGGAGGAATGCTCCAGGCCGAGAAAACAACATGGGCAAAGGCCCTGAGACAATAAACCAGGCTGAACAAACTGCAAGACAGGAGAGGAGGTTGGACTGACAGGATCAGATCACATGGGATCTTATAGATCCACAAAGGTTTGTCCTCATAGTGATAGTGAGCCTCTAATAGGTTGGGCAAGGGAGAGACATGATCAGATGTTCATTTATAAAAGGCCATCCTGGTTGCAATATCCAGAATGGATTGTAGTAAGTTAAAAGTAGATGCAATAAAGCACGATTGGAGAATATATCTCTAGTAGATGTAGAGTATAGGCAGTGAGAGTAGTAGATGACCAATATAGTTTGAAGTTTAAACTACCAGGATTTATTTCAATTTATTAAAACGCTTCTACAAAGTCCGCAGTTCATGAAAGTTACTCTAAATTGGAGAGTGATGCTTGTCTGCTCCGTCTATAAGCTAACAGAGTGGTTCTTAAACATTTAGGTCCCCAAATATTTTATACTCTTAGAAGTTTCCAAGAACCCAGGTGTGCCCTAATGGAATGATGGTTAGGTCAGTCACCTCCAATGGAGCACGAGGTTTGAGTCCCGGGTCCAGGAGTAAACAACCCGTGTGAACAACTACATAAAAATAAATAAAATGCTTCTTTCTCCTTTCTCTTTCTGCCTGTCTGCACCTTTCCTTAAAAAACGCTATTGAGAACCTCGTAGTTTTTCAGTGTTTTTGTGTGTGTGGAGCATTAATCGATAAATATTGATTGATTAATATTTAAAATATTTATTAATTCATTGAAAATAAAAATAATAGATATGAACCTAATAGACACAATACACATTAATACAATGTGGATTTTTATGTGAAAATAGCTATATTCTCCACAACAAAAGAGATTAGTGAATTTTTGAAATTTTGTTTTATGTCACTTAACAGAAGTCAGCTGGATTCTCATATTTGCTTCTGTATTGAGTCAGCTGTGATATCACACATCATATAGTCTGTGGAAAACTCCACTGTATTCTTATAAGGGAATGAAAGTGAAAATGGTCAATAACATCTCAGTATCATTAATTTAAATTTGACCTCACAGATCCCTGTGTTTCCCCAGTGAATCACAAGCGTTGCTTAGACTGACATTTGAAAACTGCTAATCTTAAGGAAAAGTGATCTGGGTGATAAGATTATAATTCTATCTAAAAGAGATATTGCCATCATCTGGCGAATTATAATGATGAAACCATTGCAGAATTCCTTTATCAATTATAATTGCCTACATTGGAGGAAAATAGGAAATGAGGTCATAATTTAAAGATTGCTTAAATTAGAGATCCCTAACATTTTAAGTTCTGATAACACTAACAGGGTTAAGCATGAAACAGTAAAAATTCAGACAGAACAGGACAGAATAAGAGAGAAAGAAAAAGAAAAAGAAACTGTCATAGACCAATGAGAATAAAGAGATGACAAACAGGTCTGTTTTGTGGAAGTAGAAGACTAATGATAAAAATTGCCTTCGATGGCTCAGTGTTTTCAGATAGTCTTTACCCATTCTGACCTAACAAGTCAACTTTACTTTAGTAACTAGTTTAAAATGGTGTTCCCTGAGACCTTTCCATAGAGGGGACCCCAAAGAGGAGACACCTACATGTCTAAAGCCATATGCTGGTCTAACATGAGTCCAGAGGGTTCCAAAATAACTAAGCTGAGCTTGCCTCAGCTCAGATGAGATTTTTAGCTCAGGTGCCAACATTCCATTTTCCCAAGTCAGAATCTGACTTTAATATCATACTATCATAAAACTGTACATTGTTGTGACTCACTTCGAAATAACCCAACACCTCACAGCCGGGGTCAGAAAAGAAATACAATTAGATAACCCTGTGAGTGAGGAAAGAGGGAGAAACTTCATCTACCTTTAAACCAGGCACCAGTGGGAATTACAGCTTTTCTTTCCAGAAAATACAATGAATCAGTAAATGGCATTTAAAAACTAAAAGTACATTTGTTCTCAACTTTCGCTCAATGGAGTCACAGAAATCCACAACATTATTATAGATTATTATATGACCTTGAACATTATTATATGACCTTGAACTTCAGGGTGATGTGAGAGACACCAGAATCAATTTTAAGACCAGGCACACATTGTCAAAGAAGTTCTAACTTAGCCTCATAGAATACAAACCCAGCTACTGTGAAAGGTAATGTAGCTTAAAACTTATGTGCTGGGTGAAAGGTGGCCCCAAGTTGTAGCGACCTGTTTACTCCTAGGTGGCTTTGGGACTTGGTATTCTGCCATGTGTCTTGACACCGTTGAGAAAGGTTATTAAGGCCACTGGGACTGGTGGAGAATGTCTAAATGCCTACTTGCTTGCAGCTAGAATGGATGTACCCCCAATGAATTGTCATGGGGTTGAGCAGAATTAATTAGTCTTGTTTTTTGAAAATCTAAAAGTTTCTTCTCCTTTCTCTTTTTAAAAATGTAAATGAGAATGACACTGATGCCTGCAGGCTTTGAAGAGCAAAGGCTGCCTGTTGTGCTGTGGTGCCTGTGACTCAAGGCTGAGAGGGAGCTTTCTCAAGAGCAAGGTGTGTGTTCAGGGGCTTAAGAAAGCCCAGCCTCACTTATATCACTTGTTATTCAGTACTGAGGGAATCTGAGTTTTTAATAGCGAATGATATGCAAAGATTAGTCTATTTTGCAAAAAAAAAAAAAAAAAAAAAAAAAAAAGGCTGGGGGAGGGGGCAGTATTTTTAAAACACGCTAAGATTCTTGTAATAATTATTACTTTGTTTTACTTGCAGTTGCAGTTTAGTACAAAATAAAACCTAGACTTGTCTGTGTGTGAAGATTTTATGTCAACTTGGTCATCAGGTAGAAATCTGCTCTGTGTTGTGAAAAGCGGCAGACTGGAAGTCATTTGTCACCGCCGCTGCTGTAGCCACTCTTCTGGTTTGCTCTAGTGGTAGTGAAGACATTAAATAGGCTGCCAAGGCCACTTATAGGAAAATGTGTAAAGAAGGCAGAGATTCGCCCTGCACTCAAAGGCAGTGGGTGCTATGGAGACAGTAAAAGGGCTAACGTAATAGGCTCTGCAGTCAGATCTATGCTCACATTCTGTTCTTTCATGTATTGATTTAACAAGTATTTATTCAGGGTCTGTTCTGTGCTGGATTCTGTTCCAAGCATTGGGATGCAGGAGTAGGAACAAAGTAAGCCTGAGTGCCCACCTCCCAGACAGAGAGGTGACAAACTCAAGGCTCACTCAGTCTTACGAGTCTTATGAGCCAGTGATGAAGGTGTCACCTCTCAGGGGACAATCTCCTTTTATGTGCTACGCTGTGGGACTGATCTACCCTTTCTCTTGGATGCTGGCTTCCTGTAAAGGGTTGTCCAGAGGGACAGCAGAGGGCAGCTGTAAGGATAGAGAAAGGACCTTTCCTCTCTTTTTTTGTTCCTCCCAGTAATGACCTTGATCTGATATCAACTATTGGTGCTGGTCTCCCACATCTTTGGGTGCTCCTAGAATTCTGTGCATGTTCTCAGAAAATCAGCAGCTGCTGGGCCATGCCCCTCTTCAGAGGTCTGAGCCCAGCTCTGCTTTCTCTGAGCTCTGCTTTTCTGGGTTCATATCATTTCAACCTCTTCCTGAGATAGTGGCTGCTCCAGCTGTGTTATATCAGAGATAACCTTTGTGACCCCTTTTGGCCATTCAGCTTCCACCACCTGGGAAACCAATCCCCTGTAGCAGTAGCAAATGTCATGTTAAAATGCCTCCTGTGGTTTTTGTTTTCTTGACTAGATCCTGACATACACATAACATACCAATGTATCTTCAGCTCATTAAGATTTGTAAAAAGGATGCTGAGGAATGCTAATTGATTATGAAGCATAACATCATGGCATATTCAACAATGAAAAAAAAAAACTAGTGATGTTTTTATTTTATTTGGTTGGGTATTTCGCATTATTTCAAAGAGGGAGGAAGTATAAATGTCTACTTTCAACAGATCGCCGTTACACCTCTGTGAAAATGAAACATGTCAGGGTAGCTTTTCTTAGATATTTGTTTAGACCTGTAGGAGAAATAATTTGATGACCTTTTAGCAGAAGACTGGACGTTGTAAATCTATGTTCTTTTATTTATTTTTTTGACTTGGGTGGAAAGCTACTATTCACCATCATTTGTTAAATTTTTTTTCAAATTTATTTTTATCATCTTTTTAAAAAAGGTTAATTTAAGCAGACTATGTGTCGAAAGAATACACATAACAGAAACCATCAATATTCCAGTATTCAGTTTTTAGCCCTGCCCTTACTATTTCTTGATACTAATTTCTGAATATCGAATGAAATATTCCTCAAATGCAATCTAGCATGTAATTCACTTGGCTTTAGAAAACCAACTTTACTTAAGTAAGGTCAATTTTTCCCTCTTAGATATTGATATGCTATTCCAATTCTGTTAGATTCATAATTATAAACTACTCCAGCTAAGAAAGGAAAATAGTAGTCTGCCTCTCTCTATAAATGCCAAGAGTCTATTTGCCACACCCCTTTAAAGGCTCTTTGACACATTTTAGTCAAGGAGACTTTGTCAGGATAATGGAGGTCTTTGTTAACAGACATTGGGAAAAAGAATAAAATATACAACTGCCAGTTTTATTTAACTTTAAATCCACAAACCAGTGTTTTTAGATGAAAGACTATAAGTAATTTAATTGATAATTGGCAATCATTTTATATGTCTTCCTAAAGCTTTTATGTTTAGATAGAGTGCCCAAAAACTGAAAATGAGTGGCTCTAATGGCTTAACAACATACCTTTTACAAAGTCAGTCAGTTTTCAATTCCTGTTGTTAATAAAATCAAAGAGGACTCCTTTGAGTTGTTAGATGACAGATCATGAAAAAATAATTTTTGATGATAGGTTATTATGTGCTTTTGCCATCTAACTCAGGAAATCAAAAATTGAGTCACTCATAATAAAACTCTGTCCCTTTCCAATGGTTAAGTTCACATGCTCCAACTAGCACCTCCACATGCATTCTGGTGACCCAGGTTCACAACACAGGGTTGGAGGAATGGAGGGAAGCAAGATGAACAAATAAATAAAATAAATAAATGCTTTTTCTCCTCTCTTTTCCTGCCTGCCTGCCTTCATTCCTTCCTCTCTTTAAAAAAAAGAAAAGAAAGAAAATGATATATAGGGTCGAACAGATGTTAAATTGTGTTTTATTTCAACATTAATATTCATCCAAGCTTACATGAATTAATTGAGAAAAATCTATTGCATTGAGAATTATAACATTTTGCTTTATTTGTCTAATAATTACTTTTCAGTATTGGAAACTAATAATTTTAATAATAACAATGCAGAAACATAATATAACACTTAGAGCTTCATATTTACAAAAGAAGTAAATTTTCTCCCGTGAATTTAGGCATGCCCTAGTGGAGTAGTCGTTAGGCCAGCTGCCTCTGGAGGAGCACAATCCACATACATCCCAGGGACCCAGGTTCACATCTTGCCTGTGTACTCGCATTCATTCCTGCCTATACCTGTCCTTTAGGGAAAGATATTCAATTCAGAAATTTATTTGTAGCAGAAAAATGCTTTTAAGCCTAACATAATATTGCACTAGAATAAAAGTATGTAAGGGAAACGCAATGGAAAAACTTCACAACGAGAAAAACTGTTGTGTAAAATGTCCAACTGTTAAGTATGTCCATGTATCTTTTAAATAGATGATGGTGGATGTGCCACATTATGTTATTTACATTCTGTTGAATTTATTAAAAACCGATAATGCACTTGACATTTATAAATGTGAATATTCACAATATGCTGGATATTATGTCTTTGCAACTATTTACAAAGCATTTTAGGTCATTGTCTAAGAGTATGCAAAGGACTACGTCGTATTCACATGTTCGGGGACACATGAGCCAGACAATTTGAAGACCCCTGGCGCACAAAAAGACCAGCAAGGGGTCAACCTGAGCCACGTGGTTCTGAGGTTTTGACGGTAACCACTGCCTCTGCATCAATGTACCCATCTTGTGTTAGGCAGTAGGGAATCTCTGATGGGATCTCCCACTGTTCTAGAGCACAGGACACTGCTTTCTAAGGAAGTGTCATGAAAAGCAACTGCAAAATTCTATTTATAGATTTCTCACCCATACATTCACATTTATTTTTGTTCAGAGACATGCCTTCAAGATGTGTCACTTGGGTATGTGGATTATTTCAAGATAATATCAAGTGAGGTTCTGCAGACTCAAGAGAAACTTTCATCACTCTCTTAACTACTTAGAAGATTGGAAATTGTGAGTTGGATCCACATTTAGGATAGCTCTAGAAATAACCTTTATGTTAGAGAAATAATCTATCTGGTAGGGCAAAACATGTAATTACAGAGCATCTGGTTTTTTGTCATGAATCCCTGTCC
Source organism: Solenodon paradoxus (assembly GCA_004363575.1). Taxonomy (NCBI): domain Eukaryota; kingdom Metazoa; phylum Chordata; class Mammalia; order Eulipotyphla; family Solenodontidae; genus Solenodon; species Solenodon paradoxus. The sequence goes on along the minus strand of RJWH01002030.1, from coordinate 225,161 downwards.
TCTTTCTTTGAAGCCCCAGACCCCTATCCCATTCTGTATCTTAGGACAAATATTCTTGTTTTACACCATTTACTTTAGGATTTACATACATGTAGATTTGCCATACTTACCTTTTCTCCTACTAATTGGACTGATGTTGATTTGGTTGCTTAACTGCCCCTGGAAGAACCCACAGGGGTTGGGGGAATTTCCTCTCTACTCTTAAACCTCCATACACAGAGTTTCTTTCTCGCACACTCGTAGTGTCCACCCCATGGATGAGCATCTCGGTCCACTGCTTTAGTCTAACTAACTAGCATGTCCTTTCTACTTTTTACTTTGCTCAACACACAGAAGATAGTAAATATTGAATTTAATAAAAAATGTAAAAATAATAAGTGAGATAATATCCAATAGTTTTCTGTTTTACAAAGATGGGCCTTAACATCAATCAAGAAATTTAGTGACGGTGAGAAAACTGATGCTTCACTTCATAACTATTACAGTTTATGTAACATCTCCAACTCAGCTGTGTTAGACTGGCCAAGGTGAGAACATTGGCTGGTTACCTGTTAAATTTCTTTGCCTAGATTAAAAGGTCATAGATACTTAGTGCTAAATGGGAATTTTCAAGTCCACAGGATTTGTTGAAGTTCACGCCTCAATCTAGCTTTTAGAATTAACTGCAGAGTCTAAAAGATACAATTATTCTGAGAAGATATAAAACTCTTTGCAATGCATACAATGATGGAAAAAACAAAATTAATCTTGCACATGTTACTGAAATATAAATGTCTGCATATCCTCAACTGCATATGAACATTCACAAACTTGTGTTCAGGCACTAGGGGTGCAATGAACATTTGAAAAGCAAAATCTCAACTCTAAAAGACAAAAGCAAAAATGCAAGTGGTTTTGTCATCTGTTTGCAAATGTGCTTAGCACAGTTCTGTCAGATCCTTGTTCGTAGAAACTAGTTTGAATCATTCTGCTTAAATAAGCTGTCAGTGTCTTCTTTCTCATTTTCTACCAAGAAGTGACTGCATCTTAGAAACTGCTGTTATAGAAGATTTTCTCTATTTCCTGTCTCCAGCCGCCCACACTTTTGTCCTAAAATCGATTCCCAAACAGGAGCTAGAAAACTTCCCAGTGGAAAGTGTATTCCGTGCCAAGCCAGCTCTCCTAAAAAGCAGGCACACACTCCTGAATTTTTGCATGACCAGACCATGAATAGTTTGCTGTCAATGATGGTGTGCTTTTCATTTACACTTTTACAAGGGTGGTGAGGCCATCTTTGTCACCACCAGGAGTTCGCAGGTGCCTGGATACACATCAGGGTGTCTCTTAGTTTTACATGTAAAAACAATTCTTTCATTTTCCTGAAAACAGCCAAGAAGGGAGTCGGAGCTAGGAAAATAAACATGGTGCTGAATTATTTTGTGAGAAGAGAATTTGCATTAATCTGTCTTTTTTATGTGCTATCTGCAAAGAGTTTTATTAAAATTGTCCTCGTGAACTCATTTGCTTCTCCAGTATACTTATGAGTAAGGTGAAAAACTAGTCTGAGTTTTGTTTTAGTTCCTGTACCTTTTAAGTGTTCAGTAACCCCTTTGTCCAAGCCACATATGTCAGTACACATGTCTGTGAGCACTGGCTTTGCTGGAAGACAAAATTTGGGGAGCATTTCCAATCAGAGAATAAAGGGAGCTCAGTGTTGTTGCTTTAAAAAAAAAAACTATCTTAATAGCTTTGAATTTACATATATTTAAGGATAGAACATCTCTGCCAATTTATACAACCTCTGGATGGCTCCTACAGATCTCTCTCTCTCTCTCTAAATATTTTATTAGCCAAATCAAAGCATTCACATACACCTGGCGAATGTGTCTACAGGGTAAGAACAGATTTTTAAAAGTCAGAAGTTCAGAATGGTTAACAAGTCTGTTTGCAACAGGGGCAAAGTAATGAAAATCCTTAAAATATTCAGCCAGTTTGGTGAGGGGCGGTCAGAGGCACTGAGTACCCGCTCTTCACACACACTACTCTGCCTTCAGGTGACTGTGAAAAGCAGTAAACTGCATCCCTGGGGCACTCTGCACAGTTGTACTCACCCCATCAGGAGAATCCATCACGGCTGCAGACCCTTGGCACTTGCTCTCTTGACCACACCGAGGCTCCAAAGGAGCAGACAGTTTAAGCTGCTCATCCATGGTGATGAGTTCTGAGTGCTTGAAACTTCTCAGGAAAAAGGATACATTGTGAGCATTGATCACAGTGAAGAGGAGCATGTGGCTGTGGAGGTCAGAATGGTTAATAGCCTGCTCAGTTAGTAAGGGAAGAGATAATAAATTATAGACCACTTAGTATTGGCACCTCTGATGGTGGTGTGGGAATTGATAGGTCTAAGGGTGAGAGAAAATCTTGTGCCTCTGCTAACAAACCCTTAAACTCTCTTCAGAGAAAGCTCTGATCCCCTTAGATCTTGACTGGATCTTGGCTCTCCCCCAAGGACCACACTGTCTCTCCAGTCCTGTTCACTGGCACTGCTGTTCTCCCACAGCGTGAACCCCACAGGCGGAGGGTTGGGATGGACACTGGTGCTCTCTAGGCACCCCACTGCCACGTCATACAAACATGCATCTACCCTTGTGTAAATCATACTTTTTGGAGGTTGACACCACCGAGCTGTACTACAGAACTTGTGACTGTTATTTATAGAAGCTGATTGTCATTCTAACAAGTTCACAGAAAACTCTAACTTTCACTATCACTCTCCTCGTCAAGCCCCTGAGAAGCCTAGAGGAGAGATGCATCAACTCCATTGGGCCTCAACATTTCCATGGACCTTCAAAACTCATTCAGTGTTAGGCATCTAAGTAGAAAGCTGTGAATTCTCCTTGATTTTTTCCGTCCTACATTCAGCTCTACGTAATTGGTTTTTTATTCTTGAATCTATCCGTTCAATCTTGCCCTAGTTCATGATCATGTTTAAGTGTCTCTCCACTTGCTGTCATCTTCATCCAGTCCCTTTTCTACATAGGCATCAATATATTTTATTCAAATAAATATATAACTGTAATTTATTTAAGTGCTCTAGATGCATTTTCTACCATTTTTCTGCAGGGCGACACTAAAGATCCTTACCAGGACACACATCTGTGAGCTACCTCTGTAAGCTGCTTCCTGCTGCTTATTTCTTCAGCTTTATCTCTCCATGTTCACCACTCTCTGCCTTGACCTTTGCAGGCAGCCTTAAATGGCTTATAGCTCTGTGTATTCACTGTTATGTATTGCTTCCATGTTTGTCCTGAAGCTCTTCCTTCTGCCCTGACTACTCTTGGATTCTTCCCGTTGATGAACTCTTGTTTAGCTTTTCAGACCTCCTGTGTGATCATCATTAGGAAACCTTCTCCCACCCTGTGAGCTCTACTCTCTTCCTCCAAGTTCTCATACTACTCTGGGATTTCTCCATCGTTATCCTCATTATGTTCTGTATAGTCACTACTTGAAAGTTGGCTACTTAACATTTCTTGAAGTCTTCAATGGTCTTATTCATGCTTCTATCTCAGTGCTTACCACAGGAGATTAAGAGTGAGACATCGTGGTTAGAAATAGTGGCAATATAATGAGAACCTTTGATGCACAAGATGTTTTATATGCTTCTTATCTCATTTAGTCATCATTGCAACTTTAAGAGGAAGTTTTTATCATGACCATTTTGTGATGAGAAAATTGAGATTGAGAGATATGAGACAACTTGACTTAGGTCACCTGGCAAATGAGTGGCAGAATTAGGATTTGAATCCCCATTTGTCTGACTGCAGAACACACATTCTGTTTACAACAACCACAAGATGAAGGCCATCCTGAAAGGGTGCTCTGCTTTCTGAATTAGAATGAGATGGACAGGAATGAAAAACATTGATAAGAAAGTTACTACATTAAGTATCTAGCTGGTCACCACACCCTGAGGCAAATGCAGAATTTCATCATTGTCTACATTTCTACACATTTCAGTCAGGCCAGTCTGATGGCCACAGCCAATAAAAATATTTAACATGTGACTTACTGTAAAACACAGTTCAATCCAAAGAATGGCATAAAGAGCATGCCTTTCAGATTTTGATTAGATAAGCAAACAAGTTACTACAGAGACAAGCATCTGCAGATGCTGTTTTAGTGTTATTTTTAATTCTCATAATTTGTAGAAGTACTTATGGTTATCAATGTAATTAAATAGTTAACAAGCTTCATGTTGAAAAGAATAAAAATATGTAGATTCAAGACTTCCAGAAAAATGGAGAAAAGATGAATATTATATCTTAAGAACAATCATAGTATAGATAAGCATGGCATAGAGGGACTCTGTGCATAATTCAAAACAAAATTTCTGTGACTTAAATTAGTATTCATGCTATGACAGCTGCAAACCATTCCAGAAACTTCTTATCTTTATGTGAAGTCTAAGCCAGCCCATTCAAAATCCAGTCAAAATCCCCTAATATGATGTTGGAAGATAGCTATCATTTAATTGAAGATGTTAAAAAATATTTATTGACTATCTGTTACAAGATCTGAGCTAGGAATTGTGGAAGATACAAAGATAATACATTTCTCCCTAAAGATTCTAACAAAATGGTCAGAGATAAAAAGTTAAATCAAAATGTAAGGTGCTGTATCAAAGTGAGTAGCATAGGCAGTGGAAATTAAAGATTCCCTTACCTGTTTTGTATTTCTTCATAGCACTATTTCCTGGAGTCATAATACGCACTTATACATTTCATGTAGATATAATCTTATTTTGGTCACCCTGGTCCTCTCCACTAGGATTTTAAACTCAATAAGGCGGGCACTTGTGTGTCTCCTTTACCATTGTATGCACAGCACGTACAACTATACTCAACACGTACTAGGTGCTTGATAAATATTTGTTGAATGAATGAATGAATTTGGGAGAATAGAGATATTAAGCAGGACTGATTGAAGAACAGGGAACAGTTGATTGAGTTATTAAAGAATGGATATGATCTGGGTAGAAGCCGAGAGATATTTCAGGAGCCAGATTTAACAGGCAAAAGTTGCAAAATGATGATGTACTCAGTGAAGGCTTACCTGGTTGGAGGGCATGTTTTTTGTGTTACTTATTATTTAGCACAGAGTTGATCGGAGCCCTTACGTACGACTCAGGCAGCTGAGACGCTGGTGTGCAGATCATATACAATTCAGGGACCTGGGTTGGATACAGGGACAGGGTGAAAAAGCAAAATGAATAGCTAAATAACTAAAGATGTTTCTTCCTTACTTTCTTCCTTAAGTGTTTCTTCCTCCTTTCCCTTCCTTCCTCTCAAAAAACAAAAACAAAAACAAAAAACTGGTGTCCAGTTGACCAAGTAAATAAGAAGTTGCCTCTGGATTATAGACACATGAGAGACAGAGTCACTTATATCAAACAATTTCTATTTCCCCAAGTGTGTGACAATCTGTGCTTGTATTCATGGTCTCTTCAACTACCTGGGACTGTGTGTTTGTTGTCTTGCCTATAGCAAATGGTTAACAAGGCCAGCATCTACAGGCTGTCAGCACTGACAGACTCAAATGTTACACTTCACTGAAAATGACACTTCTCTACCAATATATTTCGCAGAAAAATCCTTCAGAGCAAGGACACCTGCTCTTTTAGTCTTTTTCAATTCTTATAATTCCCATCACCCACCCACCACATGCTGGAAGATTCATCTGTCTTGATTTTGCTCCTGAAATACCCAAAGAGATTGATAATCAGTGATTCAGAGTTCAAAACCCAGCATATCCCTTATCAATCCTCCAGTTAGGTCTGAATAGAAACTCCCTAAAATGTGCCAGGGTGACTGACTTTGTTATTAAGGTTAACCTCAGTGGGGATTAAGTGTGAAACTCAACTTTGATTGATCCGAGTGTCCTATATCTCAACATGCAGCATAGATAGCAACTATAAAATTATTAAATTGCTGAACTTATTATACATTATTCTTTGTACTTAGAATTTCATCAAGTCTGATTTTGCCTCACATTCTTGCCCCAAGTTTTTTAAAATGAAGCAGCAGGGAACGTTCATATTTTATTTACAAAAATAAAAATTTAAATTTCCAACATATACTAGAACTTAGGTTATTTTTTTTTTTAGCAAACTCTTGCTTAAATGGAATCCTCTGAATATCCCTGATACATAAAATAAAAGAATTACTAGAGAAAGGGACCCAGAACGCCCCCTGCTGGTCCCCTGCTTTTCTTCCTCTTCACCCCCAACCTTAAGACAAGCACCATTCTTGAATTTGGCTGAATACTAGTGGTAAGCATGGAACTGCAGTGATACCAAAGAATATTAATATGTCACCAAAAGGATAGCAATTCCTCCAGTACTACCCAGCTGTTCCCTTATTCCATGATGAATTATGCCACAATGGTGTCCTTATTCTCCTGAAAAACTCTAGGAATTTAATGTGGGAAAATGTAGTTCGTATTATATACTAATGAAACCTAGAGTCTCCTAACAATAATGTAAGTGATTATTGTAAAAAAGAGAGAGAAACTTTCATTCCAAAATTCTTTGTTTTACCTGAGCTCTAAGCATTTCAGTCATTTAGTGAAAAAAAAAAAGCCCATGTCAGTTCACAAAACAGATGACTATGAGTTAATAAATATTAACATAGTATTCTGTTTGCCACCCAGAGCGCTGTAATATATAACCTTCTGTTAACTTTCAGAACCCCCTGTGGTTAGTTATTCTAGTCTTGCTCCTGTCCAGATGGTGCAATATGGCTACAGAGGCTGTGCAAGGAGCTAATCATGTCTCAGGCATGAGACAGAACTGGAGTTAGGTTTAACTCTTACCCTTTGATTCTCTCCAAGAACTACACTCCGTTTATGTCACCTACAGTTGTAAAGTAGCCATAGCCATTGTTGTTAGATATTAATCATATTTGGAATAACAAACACCCATGTAAAAATACTAGTGAAAATTTCATGCAAGAACGTACCGGGACAGTATACAATTGATTAAATTTGGCAAAGAACAGCCTCTGTGTCCGGGGGTGCATAGATTATAGAAGTGTACAAGGTGATACATTAGCTTGAGAGAAAAAATATTTGAATATATGTCAATTTTGTAGTATCTTAAAATTTTCCTGCTTTTGTATATTTATAATGTATACTTTTTGTTATTGTAGCCCCACAAGTACATCATTTCTGAATCTGTTTACGTACTTATGTTGAAATAAGTTTTGGAAATATTTTCCTAATCAGATGTGAGAACTACTTCATATGGGTCTCATTGCAAAAAATTATTTTGCCATTTTATTGTGCAGTAGTTCAGATGAATACAGATTCAAAGAGAGAGGCACGGGTGATGCAGCATAGTCTGCAATAGGAACATTACTGATACCCTGACTGAGTAGAAGTCTTGAAGCAAATCTGCAAAACCACCATTGGCCTAGAACCAATCTGCCCCAGATGGAACCAACATGGTACCTGAAATGCCCACCACTTAACCTCAAACCTCATTATACATTCATTTCCAACTCATTTTTAAATTAACGTATAGCACAGGGGTCATGACACTTCGGAGACAGACCATATAAAGATTTAAATACAAGGTCCCCTTTAAGAAGGAAAGATTTCCCCATCATACCCTTTTCTTGGAAAAATGATGACTGTTACACAATCTAATACAATCCCCCCCTGCCAGCAATTCTGCGAAATACCAGCCTCTAGATTCCTAGTCACGGCTGTAACTCAGAGCATGCCTGCAAGCCTTTCTAGTGTATGTACTTTCCTTTTGCCAGTAAACATGATCTTATACACTACATTTCCTCCACCTCATCCTTGAGCTCCATTTTATGGTGAAGTCAAGAACCTGGTTCCTGGGTAGAGGTCCTCCGGATCCTGGAGGCGTCAGACCCGGTAACATAGGGACAGAATGAATGCTGTCACCAACAGTCCTGACTTCAAATCCCAGCTTAATCAACACAGTCCATCTCTGAACATCAACTTCCTCATCTGTGAAAAAGGGGCAATATTTCCATTATTTTAAGTGAGGTAATTTAAACTGAGTGTGCTTGGCAGCATAAATAGTATCTATTGCATTTCATAAAATCCATTATTCAAGTTGCCATGTAGTTTGTCACATTTTCAGCTGTGTCAATAAAACATGGTTACATTAAAAAGGTAAATAATGTCAAGTCCCTTGGGCTGTAGAGAAATAGAGGTTTTTTTAATCCTTTCAACTCTTGAACCATAAAGTCCACATCCTGGACTTATTAATCTGTGTACCAAGGGAGGAGAACCTTTGATTCTTGTCTTTATGGAGCTCAGCTCTGCTCAGCCATGGCTGGATTAATTCATGTCCATGTCTACATTGCAGGATTCATTAATAAAAGAAAAGTCAGCTCACACTATGCGGTTAAGGGTAATGGAAATTTGCTTATTAGAAGTCTTCCAAAGAGAAAATTTCTTAATTATTTGCTTTCGATTAAAATGAAGGTAAATAGAAGCAATTCTGAAGCAAGCCTTGTGATTGTGTTTTCCTGAACGTAGTGTGGGAGTCTGATAATTAAGAAGCAATTTCCTGAAGTTCTCTAAGATTTGTCTGCCTCTCAGGCAGTTTGCAGTTAAACTAATAAACAGGGGAGTCACCTCACACACTTTTAGAAGAGGGCGATATATAAGCATGGAGTTTACTAAGAGCAACAAAATGCATCAGATCAGCATAATTCTTTTAAAGGAGTAAGTAGGTTAGTTACTCAGGAGAGTGGTCGCCAGGTTGTGTTTGACTTCAGAAAAACATGGTTGCTGCAGGACTGTCGTGGCAACTCTCTTCCACACAGGAATTGTGGTCCTGATCATGTGATGATTGTGGAGGTAAAGAGAGTAACCCAGTGAATACAGGACTGGAAGTGATTAGGCAGTAATGCCTTTTGTGATTGTTTCCTGGGAGATGATGAATGGTGGAACATTTTTGTACAATAGGGGAATCCGTTTTCAGTTTGGACTCTTAGAACAAAGTGATTCTAATTTAATATTCAAAATGCTCTTTGAATTACTGCAGATTTTAGAAAACTGCTTCAGGAAGAAGCAGACACACAGACAAAGCAGACAAAACAACCTCCACCACAGGGTCGTGGTGAAGTCATTTTGTCTACAAGTAAAGCAGTGGATCAGATTCTTCCATAGTAATAAACTGATAATAAAAATTGATTACTACAGTCAAGGGCATCAGCAGTGACTGTTTCCATTTTTCTGATTAGTAAAGAAGATCTTGGAGAGTGGTATGCTGGTGCTTAACAACTAGGTTTTTTGGGGAAAATACAGCAATGCCGATAAATACTAGAGACATAAATAATGACAAGACCACAGATAATAGTCAAATGAGCACAGTTAGGAAGTGAGAAGCTTTGACAGTTCATTGCCTTTTTCAAAACACTTTCATTTTAAACTTCATTTTGAAAGAATTTTAGCTTGACGGCAGAGTTGTAAAATATTACAGAAAGTTGTATATAACCTAGCCTCCCATAATGTGAGCATGTTATATGACCTCGGTACAGTTACCAAAACTAAGAAGTGGACATTGGTATAATACTAGTAAGAAATATAAAGATGTGATTTGAATATCACCAGTTTTTCCCTCCAATTTTTTTTTTTTCTGTTCTGTTCCAGCCTCCTATCCAAAATACCACAAAACATTTGTCATACTTCCTGAGTTGCCTCCAGTCTGTGACACTTTCTGTGGCTTTACTTGTTTATTCATGACCTTTATTTCTAATAAAATTTGACTGTAAGTTTGTTTTTGAATCATCTACACGTAGGTTTATAACTTATAAAAGCACAAAACTCACAGAGGGTGGTTTCATGGATCAGTGTCATGGAGAGAGATTTCTAAGGACATGCCCACAAGGATTTGCCATTGGTCTTTTCAGCAGTTTTATCAATGCCTTCATTGTCTCATGGATCATACTGGCAGGTGATACAGATCTGGGAGTGTAATGAATATATTGGGTAGTAGTTCTGAGCCACAGGGGCTTCAGAATGATAGATAAATCTAACAGCATGAAGTTTATAGGGATAAACATGTATCACCCAACATTAACGTACCAAAAATCGCCCCTATAAATGTGCCTAGGAAGACATGATCTAACAAAGTGCATGTTAAAAGCATGCTTAGTGCTTTTGGGTGATCTGTTTTCCTTTTGTGGACAGAATGGAAATTCCAGGGCCTTCCAGGCAGGAAATAATTTGGAGGTCTGGGTTCAACTCACTGGTAAGATTCCTGCTGATGTGAGAAAGATGAGGCTATGTCCAGGACATCTGTCCAAAATCAGATAACTCATCTAAAATGGAATGTGATAAGAGTGGTATAACTTTCAAGGGAGAGTCCAGAATCACAAATAACTGCTGCATCGGGAGGTGTGAAAAGGAACCTGGAAAGGTGAGGCCAGGCTCAGCACTTTTAGCCAACAATCAGGTGACCACACAGGCCTTGGGTAAGACCCCTGTGGCCAAGGGCAAAGGTGTGCCCTGGGGATTGAAAGGTAAGGGCCTGGATAACTGCAAGTATAATATCTGCCGGTGATGTGATTTGACTGCTGAAAACCTATTCAGTTTGTTCTGCATTTATAGAAATAGTGCTTAGCTCACATGAGCTACCAGTCTCACTCATATCTACATGGACTGTATGCTCAATTCTGGACATCAAAACCCTGAGCATGACAGAGAAATAAGCTGAGTGGTTAGAGAAATCTAAGTAATGCCAAATGAAGAGCATGTGAAAAACGAAGGAATGCTTAGCTTGATAAACAGAGGATGTAAAGGAATTAGGAAGACTATTTTCAAATATCTGAAAAGTTCTCTGTCACGTGGGAACACAATTAGACCTGCATAAATGGTTAGGCACCACAGAAAGATCAAATTTAGTGCAACATACCAAAGAGCTCTCCAAAATTATTATAGCTCTCCAAAAGTGAAGTCAGCTCCCTTAGACAGAAGTGTTCAGCTACAAGTGGAATAAACACATGGTAGAAATGTTGTCAGGAGATTAAGTCTATTCTGCTGTGATACGTGTTTCTAAATGTGACTTCTAAATGTAAGTCATACTAAGTTGGTCACTGTCAGAAAGACATCAGTATGACACAGATCTGTGGAAGATCATTCATGACTCTCATCAGTCCTTTGATGTGCAGCTCAATGGAGCAGGGTGGCTGAATGCAAAGTGCTCTCACTGCAGATGCCACATGCCATGGAGGGCGCAGTGCAGTGTCCAAAGGGAACACACTCCAGCCTCTTCTTTGTGGCTCGGTTTGGTCATATATTCCAATTTAAAAGTGCCTATTGTGTAGTTCTTTTCAATCTTTTTTTACAAGTCAGTAACCTTATCCTTCCTCACCCTCCTATGAAACCAACTTTACTTTTTTTTTCTGTCGAATCTTATATTTGCTATGTCTTTTTATGGGGGGATGACTTTTTCATGGTTTTTAACATTTTTAAAAACCATGATCATGGAAGTGTTTATCTATCATTACTGCTTTTTTTAATGGCCCCATTATCATATTGTGTGTGTTTTAAGCAATCTGCCCTATGTTTATTTTGCCCATATGATCAGGAAATTTCTGTGTGTACTTTGGAAGCATAAATGATCATAAAACAGAACTGTCTTCATTGAATGAGGGGTTAGATTTACAGCATAGGTTCCCAGTCCTGAATACATATACTAATCACCTGCAGAGGCATAAACCATCCAGGTTCCTAGGGCCCACCGCAGTGTCTCCAGGGATGGGACCTATGGCATTGAGATTTTAACAAGTTTTTTTCAATCAGCTGGGCACTAACTGGGAGCTGTGCTTTGAAATCACTGGATAGATGACCTCTGAGCTCTACAATTCTAAGATGCTTCCTCTTTCCCCTGCCATCTATTAAGATGAGACACACACTCTCCTTGGAATAGTGGAGTGCCAAAATAAGCATTTCAATGTCAACGTGGTCGGCTGTTCCCACTGTAATGAACTTTAGTATCAAACATGGTACAGATTTTAGAACCATTTTGCAAGATAGCCATCAATAGTTATAATAACCTTCAAATCACAAAAATGTTCATACTAAAGTTTAGTACTCAAGAATATTTTGACAGTATTGAAACTCTTTACTTGTGAGAGCTGTTGTTGGAATCAGAAGGGTGGAGCAGGTCACAAGGAGGTGAGTTGGCTCCGCAGCAGGCCATCAGCCTAGGACTTGCTCAAGTCTTTTATTTAATATCCCAATTATAAAATTTTCTTCAAAGGGTATTTGATGGCAACTGCTCCCCATTTCAATGTAATCCCCCTCCTCCCACCTCCCAGTAAATGTAATTTCCAGTGACTGCTTTAACAGATAATTTGAGGCAAGCCTATCTTGAACTTTCCACACTAAATAATGATCTAACTTTCTAGAAAGTTATCTCTAGCTGTGAAAGGCTTTCACAGTCTCTTGTACTAAATCATAAATAGATAGCTGAGCTACAGGCCTACTGCTGTCAAATCTTGATAAGAGAAATGCCAGGAGGTTTGAAGAAGAAGAATAAGAAAAACCTGATATAAAGCTGTGCCTCAGTACTTTCAGCAAATTATAGGATATTTATAACTCGTCCCAGTTGTCTTGTGTGCAGGCAGGTTATTGTAGCCGAACAGAGATTAGTCCCTCCCTTGCATACTTTGGATATCTGGCAAAACAAATTTAAAACAGGAACCTTAAGTCACAAATCAAAGATGAAAAAATGTTCCTTTTAAACACTCCCCTGAATAGCTAAGACTGTTCAAATATTGCCCTCAACTGCCAATGAACTAGAGTCTCAGTAGACTGGCAGGTCAGCAATATATTTGGTAGCCAGGAAGTTCACATTGCAGCTACTGACCTCAGAGTCCACTGCTTCCCTTGATTTTTAGGTCTTGTCTGTATAACACAGTCAACCAGAATTGCATTTCTCCAATCCTTTGTCTAGAATAATGTGTGTATAAGATCATGCTCTCTTGGATACATGTGTGTAGGTAAGACAGCAGGGTGAAGATTTATCCAACTAATTCTAATAATAATAATAATAATAATAGTAATAATGTGGTAAAAGGAAAAGGTGTGAAAGAAAGCACCTAGGGAGATCTAGAATCTCTGCTACCCTCCACCTTCAGCAAGAGAAAGGTAAATGAAGAATTTTTCCTTTAAATAGGAAAGAGAAAGACTAAATCAAATCTGTCATTATTTTCTAGGCTATTTCTTGAGTGATGATTCTAATCAGAAACAATTGAATGATTTCACAGAAAAGTTGCTTAGAAGATAAGCAAGAAATAAAGATAGAGAAAAAACTGAGAGGCGGGGAAAGAAGACAGGGATGGGGAGAGTAGAGGAGGATTTGATAAATTGTATACAGCAGCATCTTAGAAAATGCCATTAGAAAATAATCGATCGTTTTATAGAAAAATAAATTAAATATTAAAACATTTGTTCTTTTTCTTCTCTATTGTGAGTTCCCTCTAATGTGATTCTCTTCCAGAGTAGTATTATATATTCAACACATAGGAGCCAATCATTTGGGGAAGGGGAGATACCCAGTAATATATGCTTTTTTATTTTTTAATTTATTTTTAAAATAAGCATCTTTTTCATATGCATTATTATTACTGAGCACAATAGGGGTCTTGCCTGACTCTTTCCAGAGAAAAAACCTGAGGCTGTTTTTCTTTGAGTAAGAACTTTATTGTAGGTTCCACAATGGAGTGTCCCTAATACCTAATTCGCATTTTCCCCAAACTTCAGGGGAGCAAAGCTATAAAAAGGATCCTAAAAGGGAGGAGACTTAGAAAATGAGTCACCATTACATGAACTGGGCCTTCCTTTCTTGGCACATGGGCTAGTCATGCTTCTTCATGCATTGCATGTCTCATTATAATGTCTCCTTAAATATGTACGTGTGTATATATACATATACAGAGACATACAGAGATCTATGGATATAATGTTAGTTAAATGTCCACCCCAGGCACGAGTGTTGCCATCCTATTGAAGCGAAGGTCAGTGTGGGGACATGTATGTTACTAGTGTGCAAGCTCCGTCACCAGGTTATGACCAGATTGACAGTTTGGGTCCCTTCTCTATACTAATTGGTTTGTCTTGACATAGCCTTACCTGTCTCAAATTTCCCATCTACTCTAAGTTAGAATAGCTAGTTTTTTCCCAAGGTGGGATAAGTCAACCCCTAATATTGTGGAGTGAGCTATGTCCCCTCCAAAATCTTTGTTGCACCCCTAACCCCCAATGTGACTGTAGATAGAACTTTAAGAAGATAATTAAGATTTAAGGTGGTCATGGGGTGACACCTTAATCCAACAGGACTGATGTCCTAATAAGCAGGGGAAGGCATACCAGCAATGCTCGGTCACAGAGAAAGGTCAAATAAGACTTTAACTAGAATGTGACTGTCTACAAACCTGAAAGAGAGGTCTCTCCAGAAAACAATCCTGAAAGCGCTCTGAGCTTGGACTCCCAGCTTCCAGAACTGTGAGAAATAAATATCTGCTTGAAGCAACTAGTCTGTAGTATTGTGTGCGGCAGCCTTGTCAGATTAATACAGTATGGTTCAAAGATTCCAAGGTGAAAATGACTCTTTATCAAATGATGATATCCTTCCCTGCCTTTAAAAAAACAAGCAGAATATAAATGAACAAATTTTCTATGGTCATGACTAATGTTTCCACTATTAATACAGTGGAAAGGAAGGGACTATAGTATAGGGGTATCCTTACCCTCATTTATCTTCACCCTGGTAACTTTCAATTAAAAATTAAGATAAAGAACAACAACAACAAAATTTGATAGGTTACCAGTGGATATGAGGACTATTAATGAGCTTACCACTAGAATTTGTTCTACTTACTGCTGATTATCAACTTTGTTAAAGCTTCAAATTATTCATCCCGAAATTAGCTGCTGGGCTAAAGGGAACTTTTTCTCTTTTTCTTTCTTTCTCTCTCTCCTCCCTCCCGGCCCCCCTCCCCCACCCCCCTCTCTCTTCCTTTTTGGTGTTGAACTAGGGACCTTGGGACATATGTGAACGGTGCTGGTTTGAACTGTTAAGCTGCCAGGGTGTGCCACAAATGGGCCCTTAAGTCATGGATTTTCCAACTCTGACCCTTAATGCTAATAGCTGATGGATAATTAAATTTGACTGATAGGAATGACCCATTACTTGTCATCAATAAATCATTAGGTAGCACATGAAATCATAGTATATATTTCAATATTATTGCTTGCACTCTCATCTCTTTTCATAATATAAATCATTTTGCTGAAGACCTATATCCTTCTTATTTAAGTGAGTTTATAAGAAATGTTTTTTAAAACGGTGGTCTGAAATCAGAATCTTGTAAGAGATTTATTAAAATACATATTTTCTGAGACTGGTCCGGCCTTAGGATATGGATTATTAAGGCTCCAAATAATTCCAGAATTAGAGAATTGTTGGCCTAAGCATATGGGAACATAAGTCTCTTTCTTAAGCTCTCTGGTTTTTTTTCTTTTGCACATTTTTCAAGCGAGAAACTAGTAATAATACTAATCTATAACACTGATTTCACACTCCAGGCCCCACCTGCTTCAGAATGTCACTTTGGGATTCTGATCCAAAAGCTTTGGAGTGAGACTCTGATCATTCTGATATTTCTCCAGGAATCACTGTTCTGGAAATCCTGATTTGATCAAAGCTTTTGTGATTACTAAATAGTCCTTAAGAATAGAAGGCAAATGTATTTTGTTTGCTTGGTAATTCCTTTCTTCGAAAGTAGATTATAATATGTTTTACCCTTTTAAGGCCATAAAAGGATAAAACAGGCCTTAAAGAACAAACAAACAAAACCGTAATCTCAAACCTCTCTGAGGCAGTACTGGACACTGTAGGATAATGAAACAACTGGAACCTTTAAGATCAATCTAGAAATTTCAGTTTTGCAAAAATATTTAATTATCTAGGGTTTGGATAAAGAAATTCCACTCTCTATACTGAGTTAAAGCTGGTAGTTACCCTAGAGAAATAATTCATATGTGAATTTGTAGCCCTACTATATCTCCATAACCAAAAGCTTTGAAGAGGATAGTAAAACCCTCCTAAAGTCATGTTTTCCCCATGCTGGCTCATTCTCCATAGCTATAACCTCAACTGGCTTATACAATTTTTATTTTAAAATATTTGATTTTCATGCAGTTTGAGGGGCCCAATTATCTTAAAAAAAAAAATCTTCCCTGGCTTTACTGAATATCTCTAATAGTGACAGACATGAAGACAAAGACTATTTCCCTGAAGGTCTTCATGATGTTGAGGCTTTTAAAAGTACTTAGGGCTCAATACTCAACTTCTCAGCAGAGATAAATGTTTTTCTTGTCACAGGAAAACCCAATATTCAGCAAACGTTTATTGAATCTAAACCTTGGATTTCAAGGAACAAGAACAAATAAGGCACAGGACATTGCCTGGAGTCATGAGCAGGAAACAAACATTTATTTTAGTGTCTTTGATACCAGGATGTAAAGACCATACTAGTTGGTGTTGAGCAGCATGTGTTAGCAGAACCACGTAGGAAACTGAAGGAGAGAGCAGTGGTGGAGACTCAGGGGAAGGTCGTACAAAAGACGGCAACTGTGGAAACAACAAATGCTGGCAAAGCTATGGAGAAAAGGGAACACTTTTACATGGTTGGTGGGAATGCATATTGGTGCAACCCCTATGGAAAAGAGTATAGAGATTTATCAAAAAGTTGAAGATGGAAATCCCCCATGATGCCACCATTCCACTTCTGCGCATCTACTCAAAAGATACAAAATCACTAATTCACAGAGACTTATGCACCCCTATGTTCATTACTGCTCTATGCACAAAAGCTAAGAACTGGAAACTACCTAAGTGTCCAACATCAAATGAATGGATAAAAATTGTGGTGTATTATAATGTACTGATAATTTGTAGATATTCTGTACTTTATATAATGCCCCCTTATCTTCAGGAGATCTGTTCCAAGGTATTCAATAGATGGCTAATACAGCAGTGTACTGAATCATAGGTATACTATGTTTTTTCTTATACATACACCTATGATAAAGTTTAACTTATATAACAACAAAAAACAAATATACACTAGAATATAACAATGTACTTTAGCAAATTTATAGTTATTTAAATATTCTCTCTTACCAAATATATTGTTATACTTCTTATTTTTAAACCGAGGTTGATCATGGATAAATAAAACTGTGGAAAGTTATACATGTTTTTCCCAGTGTATATAAAAGCTATGTTTATACTGTTGTACAATTTATTAACTTCAATAGTATTTTGTACAAATATATGTATATATACCTTAATTAAACCAATACTGTATTGCTATCAAATACTAACCATCGTCTGAGCCTTCAGCAATTTGTAATCTTTTTGCTGGAGGATCTTGCCTCAGTGTTGATGGCTGCTGACTGATCAAGGTAGAGGGGATAAAGTGATTGTGGTATATATCCACTATGGAATACTACACAGCCTTTAGAAGAGAATCAATATGGATGAACCTAGAGGGGATTATGCTATGTGAAATAAGTCAAAAGAAGAAAGAGAGAGACAAGATGACCTCACTCATAGGTGAAATGCAGTAGACAAAACAAAGGAACAGACAAAGCAAAACCAATGTTTGGACACTTGCAGTAGAACTGAGGTTACCAACAGGGAAAGGGTTGGGGGCTGAGGGTGGGGGGACAAGTGGTGGTGGAGCCCAGTGGACAATGGTGAAGCACACTTGGTGATTTGGCGGAGGGCAGGGTTTGTTGACATGTATCTGAGAAATGGGGAAACTGCATATATGGGGAACCTACACATATGAGTTTATTTTAATTTGTAAAGTAAAGTTACTGCAATAAAATACTAAAAAAAATTTTTTAAAAAGAAACTTAAAAAAAAGATTATAACTGAATTTTGGTTGGAGATGCTTTCTAATGGTTTGACAGCATTTGTTTCACGTAGCAGTGGGGAGGAAAAAGAGTGATGGGGAGAAAGTTCTACTTGCTCATTGTCTTTCTTTTTTATAAATTGAGGTGATGTCGTTTTCTAACTTAGTTTCAAGAGTAAAGTGTTATTTTTTGATATCTATATATATATTTCATCATAATATCACCAAAATCCTAGTTTCCATCCACCATCATACAATTCACCATCTTCCATGGAGTGTTTGCCTTCTGAAAGTTAAAAGTTGGTATATTAAATATTTCATTTAGGATCAGTTTTATCGTTTTTTACTGGCAATAATTTGGGATGTCATATATGATCTTTAACATTTTGGTTACAATATTGTGATGATGTCTGTATAACTACGGCAAATGGTTGGATCACTTGCCAAGTTTTGAAAAGTAGATCATCAATCCAAATTGTGTGACATAGAATTCACACACAACTGAGATTACAAATGTAATTTTAGCACCAGAGTCTTCATCTAAGACTTTTCGCCAAAACCTTTTTCAGAAATCAATAGTTCAGATTATTTTAAAAGCGTCCCAGTAATCTGACAGTGCAGCAAGAATATTATTGGCTATATATAGACATTGGAAATCTCTAAGTCTAATCATGCTGTCCACTTTGTATGCTGAGACCACTGAAGAAGCCCAGAAGTTTTCAGAAAAGGGCTCATTAGCTCTAGAAGTGTGTGTGTGTGTGTGTGTGTATTTTTTCACTTTCTTGTGTCACCAAATAATTTCTCATCACTCCATAGGGAGATGATCTGTGAGTTTTATGAAATCTTTTGTCTGTATATCTTGTGACAAAATAATTCTGCTGGCTTTTCCTGAATAATTTCTGTGAGCTCACTAAACACAGACATAGTTCTCTCCCCATATGACTGAAGATTACCCTTAATCTCCCTTAATCACTCCAGGTTGCATTCTTCCAGGATCACACTGGCATATCCGTAAGTCTCGCTCCCTCTGATTCTAGTTCATTGCAGTGGGTGTACAACGATGACTGCCTTTCATGGAGCAGACAGCACTTAGGGTGTTCATGGTGCACTATTTTATTTGATCTTCAGGGTAGCCTTGTGATGTATATATCATTATTATTTTTTACAGGTGTGTTAAAACAACAGTTCAAGGGCAGAAATCCAAGGTTACTAAACTAGTGGATGGTAAATTAGCCAGAATCTTTGTATTCAAACCTTTCTTGATAAGACTCAAAATAATTGTTTTAGCTTAGTCCCTTGCTGTATGGAAACGACTTTAAATTCATCAAGTATATTTGTAAGAATTATTGTGGCCGATAATGATTTAAAAAACCCAACTCAAGCTAGTTTAGTTAAAAATGTGAATTTATTGGTTCAATTGTATAAGTAAGTAGTGATGCATATAGAGCCATGGACTTTTGCTCTGTGAGGCTGTTTTCCTCTCCATCTTTTGCATTTTCTCTTTGCACACCACATAACAAATTTTGGAGAGTTTACAGAGGAAAGATATCCTTTGTATACTGTTGTACAATGTAAACTAGTATAGTAACTATGGAAAACAGTATGGACGTTCCTCAAGAAATTAAAAATAGAACTACTGTATGATCCAGCAATTCCAAAGGAAATAAAACCATTGCCTTGAAGAAATATCGTTACACCCATATTCATTGCAATATTGTCCACAATTACCAATTCATGGACCTGTGTATAATCAATAAATAAGTGAATAAAGGAAATATGAGGCATCTATATATTTATGTATTTATATATATTTGTATATATTATTGCCTTATATAATTTATATATATACTGGAATATTATTCAGCCTTTAAAAAGGAATTCTGACATTTGCAACAGAGAACAGTGTGAATGAACCTGGAAGGACTTATGCCAAGTGAAAAAGTCAGAGAAATATAAATGTTGCATACTAATACTATTTTGTGGAATCTTCAAAAAAAAGTCAAATTTGTAGTGACAGAGTAGAAAACTGATTGTCAGAGACCAGGCATAGGAGATGTAGGGAGAGGCTGGTAAAAAGGTATAAACTTTTGTCTATAAGATGAATACGGTATGAGGATCTAATATATAACATGGCGATTATAATTGACAATACTGTATACAGCATAATTGAAATTTGCTGAGAGTAGATCTTAAATATCTCACTGGAAAGTAAAAATAAATATGTGTTGTAATGGATGGGATAAATACAAAAAAATTTTTTCGGACAATTTTTGTTCACTTGGTGGGGGAACGGATTATCCACCAGCATCCTTGCTGGATTTAGGTCACCTGCTGATCTTTGAATTCATCAGCTGTGACTATAAAAATGGAGTTCCCTCACAGGTAGCCCTCATTAGAGCCTCCACCTGCGTGGAGTCAGACGTTCTCACAAAGAAGGGAGTTAGCATTCCCAAGTGGTAGGAATCATGGTCCCTCTGCTGGGATATTCCAATGAGATGCTAAAGAGAAAGCTCCAATCACAATACACCTGGTGATGTTCAAAACACATCACCCCAAGACCCTCAGAACTGGTCTCTTCACTCTGATGTGAAGATTAATTTGAGCTGAAAGTAATTATGACCCTGACCTTTTCCCTAACCCGTTTTTCCCTTGGGTTAGTTGAAAAAGCCATCACCACTTCCTAAGCCTCTGCTGTCTACCTAACTGGAGACAGGATTGCTGTTCCTTTACCAACCACTAGAGCGTAGTTTGGGAAGGTCATAATGGAGGTACAAGTTAATTTGCTTACATACCCTCTCTCGCTAAGTAACTTTTAGACTAAAGATGAGTCATCCCTCTTTGTCATGAGAAAAACCCTTCCTCTCTCCTTTATGTCCCAGGGCAGTACAGCTTATAAATCTTTGGTTTTCACCTCAGAATTTAAAATTATGTAAATTCTCCAAACATATGTCATTATATTTGGGCTTTTTTCTGTCCTGTCTGAGTATTAATTTGTTTGTCCAGTCCATGAAAAACCTCCAAGGGTTGGCTGAATTTTCCCTAATTTTTACGGGGATATCCTCCTAGAATGTTTTAGTTATACCATCATAGGCACTCACATCGCCCCTAAACTGAATAATAATTTCTCATTTTTTTATACTCTAACCATATTTCCTTATGCTATATTGCACCTGTCATAATGTCTGCCACCCAGCAGATGTTAAACCACTAGTCTTCAAAATATATATTTCACCCATTTTTTTAACATCACCCACTGTGAAATAATGTAGTTGGCACTATTTCTCCTCTAAAATAATATATTAAATTAGTAAGAATTCTGTGGTTTTCTTGAGAAGACATTTTCACATATAAAAAGCAAATTTATCCTGTCATTGAGATCTTTATTCATAGCAGTCATGAAGCTAGTACTCACACCAGCTTTGCAACTTATTAAATGGCATCAGCCTTCCAACATTGTGGATGACAAGGTGTGTATATAACTATAATAAAAGCTAGGACAAGGAATCTCACAGAAAGAATTCAAATCCATCAAACACATATATTCAAATTTTTATTGGAAGCTTTTAGAAAATATACAAAGAAATCTCATATTGTAACTCTCACAATACTTTCTAACGCCCCTTCCTCCATTCTTCTTACTGAATTAATTCAGTAATTTTTTTCTTCTATATGCTAAGGCACGGTTCTAAAGTAGACATGTGCCCATGAGCTTATACATTTCCCATATCCCAGAACCCTTTCCACACGCCTTTCTTTCAACTACAGACTGACTCCCAAGTTCAACCAGATGAGGTTCTTGTCTGCCATGGTTCCCTCCTCCCTTTCAAGGTCTTCTTTAATCATACACTTTGTTAAAGTTCTTTGTAAAAAGTATCTTGATCTCTACATGCAAAATCTAGTGCCCCATAGGCCAGTTCCTATCCTAACTGGGAGAGGGTAGAGACAGGCATGGGGAGGGAGAAAGAGCTGCATTGCAGAGGAGTGGTTTTCTTTAGTGCATGGGACATATGCATGGAGTGGGGAGTTTGGAGAACAGACTGTAAACACAGTAATAGGAGCATTCATTTCCTTTTAATCACAGGATATTTTCAAAAGGATTTTTCTGTGCTAGTTACTGATGGAAGAAAAATAGAGAAATAAGAGGGATAAAAGACAATAGAAAATAAGAAAATGAATGACAGCCAGGGAAATGGGAGGGAGAGATTACAAATTCCAGGTTCTAGGCAGCATCTCTGTTTGCCTGGTGACTTCTGTCTCATCTCCCTAAGGACCTCATCTGCCTACTTTCTTTTCTGTAAGCAACTGTCATGAAGGTCCTATGGTGTAATTTTCTCCTAACACTGTCTGCTGTTGAAAGTATAGGATTTAGATTCAGAATGGTATGTAGAAGGTATAAAATGCAGAAAAAAATGATGGGTGCAAAAAGAACGAGAAGAATTAACTAATAAATGGCTTAAAATCACATTCCAGTCTTTGAGATTTTTGACATTTTCTCTGAATCTATTGGAGCTAAATCTAATAATTTGACTTTCTACAACCAGCCATCTCTTCTCCAAATACTGCAAAAGAAAGAAAAATGACAGTTTTCAAAAAGCCAATTTTCATGTTTATCGATAAAATCTTTGAGTCCAAAGAGATATTTTTCCTATACATCAAAAATACTTCTGACTTCGTAAAAATAGTAGACTCATTTGAAAGAAATACATGTTTAAGTTGTTTAAGGGTGAATTGTTTTTGAGCTGATGCTAAGACAGTATGAGACCATGTGTTTTCTGAAATAAACTTCAAAGATCTCATGAAACCCAGAAAATATGTAACAGCATACTGCCTTTAGTTAAGCCTCACAGGAGCTTATCACGGGGTTAGAAGAAATTCATGTAAAACTCACACGAGCAATAAAAGTTTTCTTTTACTGGAAAACCTGTGCGGTTTTAGAGGCCCCTATAACTTAAAGTCCTGAGTTGTAGTTTAGTTAACAGGCATCCAAATCTAGCACTGGAAGCAGTTGAGAAGAATTTACAGTGTATCTACCTTGCATCTCTTCAATTTTCTAGATGCCTTCTCAGTTTTTACAGTTGTTTCACTCAAATCGAGGTAGTCTTCTACATTTCCGTCTAAATGAGACTGGTATCTTCAGGTATGTTGGCAGCATTTTAAAATCTGCTTAGGTTTAAGAACATGTGAATTTGGAAGGAAAAAAAAAAAAGCAGACATGCAAACTGTTGAGTCAGGAAAGTTCCCTGAAATGTCTGGGTATTTTCTATCTATAGTGTTTGGCAAATATCTAGCTGTCATTAAAAAAAAATAGTGTTCAAGTTAATCTAAAATACCTTCTTGAAGTCTGGTTTTGTTTTTCAGGTTGGTCTGGAAACTAAGCAGTTCATATAGGGGTATACTAGGAAGGAGACAAATGAAGATTAATTCCAGTAATTAATTCAACTCCATATACTTTAAAATTTATGGTGAACATTAGAGAGTTCCTTAAGCAAATGTTGAATATCAGTCTGCCATTTAGCATTAGGTTTAACATACTTAAGTCCCTATATCAGATTGCAGCTACTCTGGACATTAAGCATTTTTAATGCTAATCCACTCTAATATCCAGGCCCAGGTTCATCTTAATTTGGGATCCTGAGTAACCAAATACAGATGACCACCTTTGCTGATTGTCTTAGTCTGTTCATGCTGTTATAACAAAATATACAAGACTAGGTTCTTAGAAGCAACAACAACTGAATCTCACAGTTCTCAAGGCTGGGAAAGCTAAGATCAACTTGCTGGAAGATTCAGTGTCTGAAGAGAGTTGCTTTCTGGTTCATGGATGGCATCTTTTTGCTGGGTCCTTGTGGGAGGGGCTAAGGGACTGCCTGGCTCTCTTATACCTGCGCTGATCATTTGCGAAGACCCCCCACCTCCTAATGCAATCACATCACATTCAACATAAACGTTTGGAGGAGATGAAAGGTTAAGGTAGTAGTTCTTTAGGGGCTGGACCTGGAGTCTGTAAACATCTTTTATGAGGATAATGCAGCACTGGAATTCCTTCAGTATTTGAAATCTATCCTGAGGGTAAAGGAAGGGTTTTGAAGAATACAATGTTGTTGGTGTCCTGACCTGGGTTCTTTTCTCTTTGCTCTTTTATCAGAACTTTGGTTTTCTTTGGTTTTTCCTCCTCCACTATGTAGTCATATAATTGAGGAAAAGTTGTCCCCAAACCCTATTCTTGGGTTGTGTTTGATTAGCTGAAACTTAAATTTCACTTCTTTTGTTAGCATTTGCTTCAGTGATGGATGTATGACTCAGCTTCGGCCAATGGAACTAGAAGTCAAATCTGCTGGGTGAGGGTGGGAGAGGGGTTCTGAAAACATTCTGACATATTATAAGAAAATGAATTTATCTATTCCTCTGAATGTTACTGTATTTGAACACTATGGTGCCTGGAACAGTAGCAGTCATTTATTACCTGAGGATAATGCTGATACTGAGAAAGGAGGAGTAGAATTAGAAAGAACCTAGGTCTTTGATGACAATAACTCACCAAGTCAACTAACTACTTCCAGATTTCTTCCTTTGCGTGATTAAGAAATGTCCTTATTGTTGCGTCATTGGGTTCTTTTTAATGCCAGCCAAATGAATCATAACTGATAAAATCCTCCAAGTAGATTTGGAGCCTTGGTTGATTCAGTTGCTAAAATAGCCTTTCTAGTGCCAGAACTTAAAATAATGTGAACTTAACTACTTTATTGAAGATGAAAGTTATAGGAGACAGCTTAGTTGAGTATATGCAGTTTTGACAAGAATCAAAGCTAGTATGTGTGATCTAGGGTGATAGAACACACTTCAGTGTCACTTATTAAATTGGGCTAAAAGCACCTCTTTTCCTCAGAGTGCTTTCAGGATAAGTCCAATTACATAGTTTTGAAGTACTTTTAGAATAAAGATATGTCATGAATTCAAATCATAGCCTTTTCTGAAATGTTTTTATGTCCACATAGGAACAAAGGCTTCTAATATTCTCTCCCAAGTCTACAGGATAATCATGCTTACATGCTGTAGTAATTTCAGTACTAGCAAAAAAAAATATATTTAAGGATGTTATAAATAAATCATTTAAAAATGTACTCCCAAGATCTGCTTCCATTATACTTGGACCGAATAGTCACATATATATTACACATTAAGCACATAGAATTTCAATGCTTGTTTTCTACCACACCAGATGAGTTCTCATTCTGAGACTCTATGCAAAAATCCATAGGTTATTTTTAAAACTAATGTGAATAAAGCTTGAATTAGTTATTTTGAGAGGAGAAATATCATAGACTTGTATATAGAAGTATTCAAGCAGAAACATGCTTAATTTTCAGGACAATGTATGACTATATTGGATTAGTATATAGCAGTAAAAATTAACAGAACTATATACATTCACATAAATGGATCACATATGTAACAATGAACAGAATATCAGGTTGCAGAAAATGTGTGCAATATTATTGTATAACAATTATGGATCTATATAGTAGGAGATGAATAAGGATATGTACATATATATAGTAAGCATAAAAAATTTGTGGTTGCTAATAATCACTGCATTTAGGACAATTGTTATCTCTGGGTAGTAAGAAAGGGAATCTGATTGGAAGAAAAGGCATATGGTACTTTAACTTATATTACAAATACTTTATTTCTTATGTTGAATAATGAATAAATGAGCTGTTGATATTGTTTTTATGGTTTTTTGTTTTACTTTTTACAATACATTGAAACATGACAAAATAAAATTCTCAGGAGTTTTTTCTTATGGGAGTGCTGACAATTTTCCCAGTCATATCAAGATGAGACCTACTTTCAAGCTAGAAGATTTGATTCCACATTCACTATAAAGTTTTCTAACTATATAGGGCCAAAACTCCTTATACTTACATAAAAGAGCTCAGCAAATGTATGAGTCTAATGGAACTGTATGACTAATTTATTATAATATATTCTCTTTCTTTTAATGCATGTTTAATGCGTTAGACATTCATATGTCTGTTATACGAGGCAGTACTATAGCCAGCAGATAATACTGTTTGGATACTCTTCCCTGTGAAAGGTAATTAAAATCATCTTCATCTTCTGTTGCTTTCAGCCTATTGTCCTACTGCATCTTGCAGTAACTTCTTTTTTAAACTGCGTACTTCTTGCCTCTCCTTCACGGCAGTCATATTTATATTTAAGTGTGTGATTATTTTCTCAATTTCTTTCTTCCAGACAGGATTGCAATCTCCAAAAAGGTAGAGACTATCCGTTTTGTTCACTATTGTATTCCCATAGTTGAGTAAAGTGCTGGCACAGAATAAGTTTTCAATATATATTGACTGAATAAGATATGATTGCCGCACTTTTTAAAAATCACCATCAGCTACTAACATCAAAACTTCTCACATTTCTGTCAGTGACATGAGAAAATGGTTTGGTGTTTTTCTTCCTACCAAAATCCCTCTCCTTTTTTATTAAACAAAAAGATAAAGAAAAAGAAAAGCAAACCTAAAGAAAAAAAGAATAGGAAAAGTAATAAAATAATACCCCCATTTGTCACATGATCCCACCCTTCACTTTCCTCTAGCAATCTCATTTCTTCAGTCAACGTCCAAAGATTTTTTCTAATTTTATCCTATCAGTTGTGTTGTTTTGTGTTGTTTTGTTTTATTCCAGATATAGGTTAAATAATACAATATTTGTCTTTCTCCTGACTTACTTCACTTAGAAAAATATCCTCAAGTTCTTGTCATGTTGTAAATAGCAAGATTTCGCCTTTTTCTGTAGCATTCCATTGTGCATACCTCCCACATCTTCTTTATCCATTCAGCCATCGAGGGGCACTTAGGTTGATTTCATATCTTGGCTATTGTAAATAGTCCTGCAATACACATAGAGTATAATCATATTTTTGAGTTAATCTTATCATATTCTTCCAATAGATACCTAGAAGTGAGATTGTTGGACTGTATAGAAGTTCATTAAAAACTTTTTTTGAGTTATCTCCATGCTGATTTCCAAAATAGATGCACCAACTTACACCCCCACCAACAGTTTATGTGGGTTCCTATCTCTCCATACACTTGCCAACACTTGTTGCTTCTTATCTTTTTAATATAGGCCATTCTTGCTGATAAGCTGGTTTTCATTTGCATTTCCCTAATAACAATCAATGCTGAGCATTTTTTATGTTTCTGTTGACCATCTACATATCTTCCTTTGAGAAGTGTCTATTCTTATCTATTCCCCATTTTTAGATTGGGTTGTTTTTGTTGATTTCTACAGGCTCTTTATATATATGTTGGCTACTAACCCTGTCCAATGTGCTTTACTTTTTGTGATTATTCTTATCATTCCATGGCCATTTATATTTTAGGCTTCCACACACTGAAGCCTGAATTGCGTACAGGCAGCACTAGGAAGCATGAGGAAGGAAATAGGAATAGTGAAGCAACAAAAAGGAAAAACCAGTGAAGGAGACTAGAGCAAGATTTAGATCTGAGGGAAAAGGGCCTGGAAGTCTACACCCCAACAGACTGACTGCTCTTCCTTCCCTGCTGTCAGTTGAAGGGGAGAATTGGGTGGGATACTCGCAATGAAGTCAGTCAAATCAGTTGGATATTATCTCATTGCTCATGTAGATTCTGGGGTCATACTGTGGCATAGCGGTTGAGATTTAGACTGTAGAGTTATTAGTAGCCAGATGTGGTTCAGACTGACTTAGACTTGAATCCTGCTTCTTCCACTGTACTATTTGGGGCAGTTTTGGCTGCAAGTAATGGAAAACCAGACTGACAAGCTTAGGCAATAAGGAAGTTGTTGACATAACTGGAAGTTCAAAGTAAGATGGTCTTCAGGGTTGGTTTGATTCAGTGGTTCTGTCTTTTCCTGTATAGTTTCCTCCCTCAAGAAGTCCTTGTACTTTATTCTGTTTGCTTTGCCACTGGCTAGCTCTTCCCTTGGTAACTGCACTTCCCAGCACTAGCCTTTTTACTTTTATGGGAAATTTCAGATTTTGTCTTAATTGGATAATTTATTTGCTACCAAAAAATTATCCTCATCTGATTCCATGGCAAAAACTCTTGTAGTTCTAAGATGTGGATCTGCAAATCATGTTAAGAGACAGAGTGTGCATTCCTTACAAGGCCTGTCTCTTACAGGTAAGGAGACTATTTTTCAGAGACACTGAATTAATTTCTTCTTTTTCCAGTGGCCTAAATGGATCATAATCCTATTATTGAAGAAATCCTTGTGTTGAAGCAAAGTCAGTGTGCTAATTGCCATAGGCTTGAAACAAATTAAATGGGGAAAGCAGGCGCATCAGGCAATTTTCTTAAAGGATAAGTTAAAATACAGTGGAGTAGTGTTAAAAAGCAGATAATGAGGATGGATATTGAGTAGACCAATGAGGTTTTCTCCCCAGATCACTTACAAACTGCATGTGTAAAATGAAGATAAACATTGTACTATGATCATTGACTTGTTTGCCTTCATGAAATAATACTCTACCTGGCATTTAGGAATGTGCTCAACAAGTATTAATTATTATTATCATTGATGGTATTCAGAAATCTTAGTCCCATGCCCAGTCTTTTGGCGTACAGCTTGTTCTCAAATAACCCATGCTTTTATCCCCATGTTATAGTTGAGTATTAACAACAAGGAGCAGAAAGTTACTCACTGGGCATTTCTTGAGAAAAAAGGGAATTTAACTAAAGAATACAGATAAATTGAAGAGTGCCATTGCATTTGTAGTCCTACTTTAACAATGCTAATTCTCCCTGAGAATCTCTCTTATTTATTTAGAAAGGAAGGGCATAAATAGGGAAGTGCAGGGAAATAAAGCACATACAGACACACACACATATGTATATCTGGTAACATATCAGCTTAGCTAAAATGACATATATATATATATATATATATATATATATATATATATAATCTGGTTGGTTTAGTTACCAATTAGTTACCAATTTGAGCCATGCCAGATCAGTTACTAACTGTTCTTAGGTGTTCTCTCTGGTACAATCAGCTCGAGATTGGATCACATGATCCACATGCTTGGTACATTATGTGGAACTATGGGTGGGGTAGTAGGCAAGGCAGTTATTCTGAGATTTTCTCAGATCATAAAATCCTCATGATGGTCATAGTTTTTTTAACCCCCTTCTGGGGATGTTTTCTATTGGAAACCCTCCAGCCATTTCTCTCACTGGCACCACAGCTTTTTCTTTCTTGGAAGATCAGATTTTCCCTAATATATAAGCTGTAAATGCCTGAACCTTCCCAGTCCACATTGCTCCCAAGACAGCGACATATGACCCTTAATGTGACCAACGGAACATGGGCTTGGTACCTGAGGTCTAGGACCCAGTATGTTCCAGTAGTTTTGGCTCAGATTTCAACACATTGTCAGCATTCACTCTTCGGTTGCAAAATAGTCACAAAAGTTGTTTAGCATTGTCTTCAGAAATAAAATTTTAGGCAAAAAGAAAAAAAAGACATTTCTTTTTTGTGTTAGGAAGAAAAACCTGTTTTAGATCTCAGGTGCAGAGCCCAGCCAGGTGCCATTGGTCACCTTAAGGGTTGTATGTCTCTGTCTTGGAAGCAATGTGGACAGAAAAGTTAAGGCATTTGTAGTTTATATATTTGGGGATGTCTGCTCTTCCTTGCAACCAATTACATTCCCTGTTCTTAAAATGTACTCATCTAATTCTATTTTCTTTTTTTTTTTTTTTTTTAAGTGAAGGTACAGGCAGGAATAAAGGTGAGTAGGCAGACAGGAAGAAAGAGATAGAAGAAGCACTTTATTTTGTATTAGTTGTTCACATTGGTTGATTCCCCTGGTCATGTGTCTTGAACTTGGGACCTTGGGATGTATGTGGGACTCCTCCCAGGGTGTCCTAGACCACTAGGCCACTAGGACACACCCCCATCTTCATCTTATGCATTTTCTAATGTGTGAATCAGGCTGATTGGTTCTCTGCTGCTCAGAGTCCTTTGCTTGACATTGCACTTCTCTTGTATCTTCTGACTGGTCCAAAGCCTTTGCTTCATAGTTCTACCAATATTAACTGAGCACTGGTGATGTTCTGGACACCATATTAGGGACTGGAGAGACAAGATGCATAAGATATACAACCTGTCTTAGAGTAGATGTCTGTGTGTTGGGAGAGCAACAAGTAACTCAAAATAATATGATAGATACATGATGAAGCTGTACACCAGGGATTAGATGTCAGAAGTATTAGAAGACTGGAATGATTTTTCTCTGGCTTTCTTGACTTTTAATCATTATTTAGGGAGTGGAGAAATTGAAGAGTTTGCAAACATTAATTAGTTCCTCACTGTTGTTTGGACATTTTTATGGATGTCTAGATAAGTCCTTATTTCTCTGTTTTCAATAGTGTTCAAACATGTTTCCATTCTTTATGTCTTCACTACCTCACTCCCACAACTCATATCATCATATTCCATCTTAAATGACCTTAACTCAAGCGCACCATGGTGGATTAGCAGTTATGTCAATTGCCTCCGAAGGAGCACAGGCCACATTCCCCGCTGGGGTTCAAGTTCCATGTCCTAGAGGAAGCAGCCAGTGTGAACAACTTTTTAAATAAAGATAGACTAAATGCTTCTTTCTCCTCTCTCTTCCCGTCTGCCTGTCTACTCGCCTTCATTCCTGCCTATACCTTTCCTTAAAAAAAAAAAAAAAAAAAAAAAAGCAAAACACTTTAATTCTCTTTTCAGAGGCTTGTTGCCTACCATTGTTCCTTCAGCACTCCAATCATTCACTCCTGCCATCTAGAAAATGTTCTTTTTATCTCACCAAGGCTAATCTTTCCTCTATATCAATCGTTCTGAAACACTGAGCACCTACTAGGAGTGAAATACTGAAAATATCAAGATGAAAAAGATGCAGATTTTGCTTTCAGAGAATTATTTTATTTACAAAATGTAGCCTTGTTCTGACACATGGTAAATGTTCAGTAAATGTCATTTTTCTTTTGCCTTGATCCCTGTTTTTCCCCAAGTGCCGGTTCAGTCTCTTCCTTTCCACCAGCTCCTTCCTCATAGCCTTACACAAGCCTCCCTTTTTCCCACTGAAACTTTTCCTCGTTAATGCTTCCTGAAGTCATATCCGAATTCGCCTTTATCCTTAGTCTGTGCTCCCAAAAGTCTCTTCTCTCCATGCCTTCAACTTACACTGTTGTTCAGACCCTCATCAAACTTGAAACACTGATTAACATCTCTGGGTCTTCTTTCCTTTAGTCTTTCTTGTTACACACCATCGTCTGTTTAAAAACCGTTTTGATCATGTTGCCTTTGGTCAGAAGTCTTTAATGATTGCTTCCTTTAACAATAAAATCTGTCATCTTAGACTCACTTGCAGTCTCCTGCATGTAGTCCTAAACTATCCTTTCCAATGCACCCAACTCTTCCCTACATTTAGATGCCTCTCCATCCACCTAGACATGTGCCCTTCTTGTCTGCATGTGCTAGCTTTGTTCACTCATTCTAGCAGTTTGTCAGCTGTTAGTCTCAACTATTAAAACATCCTGATTCTTTGACTTTCTGATGTTAATGTCTTGACCAAGAATATTGGAGAGAAGGAAATTCAGGCATCCAGATAGAGTAGCGGGGATGACATTTTAAGCCTGAAAAAAATTTCACTGTCTCTGTATCTAATATATATTCATGCATATAGCCACCCTGCTATCTGAAATGGTGAGGGCTGTTGGTATTGTTGAAGGGAGGGGAACTAAAATGAAGCTAAGGTGGCGATGGAGGGTTGAGAGTGATCAGTTAGAACTGGGCATTTCGTTTAATGAACCCTGGATTTATATGACTTTGCAATCAATGTACTTTTAAGTTCAGTTATACTGAAGTTGCATTTAATTCTAAACTTAATTTGAACCACACAATTACATGGAGTGGTCTTCATTAAACCTCACCCATGCTGTTTTTATTGAACTAAAGTTGTTCAGCTAAAGCTATTCCTGGAGTTCTTGGAAAGGTATGACCAATATGTAAGTACTTATAAGTTATTTATTGAACATTTGCTGCTATGTTATGGAAGATTTGATAGTGGGAGGTGTGATTAAATGAGGAAACTAAATTTACATATGTAGCTTATTGAACACCAACTTCCTTTATTTTATAGCACATCTCAAATTTGGTGTGTAAGGGAGTTATCGAGGTTAAAATTTTTTAAGGCTGAAAATATTAAACTATGTTTCTTATTATAAAAGCAATATATAGTCATCTTAAGAATTTGGAAAATACAGCTGTGCCCTGTTGGAGCAGCGGTTAGATCAATTGCCTCTGAAAGGGCAAGCCCCATAACCCTGGGTTCCCCCGACCTGGGGGAAACAGCTAGTGTGAACAACTACAACTAAAAAATAAACTAAAATAAAAATACTTCTTCCTCCTCTCTCTCCCTACCTGCCTGCCTGCTTACCTTCATTCCTGCCTTTATCTTTCCTTTAAAAAAAGAATTTGGAAAATAGAGAGAAAAATACAAAATTGAAATTAGCTTTATCGTATTTATTTTAAAAATCCCTTTGTGTGTATAAAAGTCAAGCTGTTTGAAAATATTTTAAGCTGTCGAAAATATTTAAGTCAAAAAAGTTATAGATAGATGTATCTTTAAGATATCTAAAGTATATTCTATCTTTAGGTATGTAAGTTATATACATATATTTTTATATTTTGCAATTATTTTAAAGTATATATATCTTTAAGATGTGTCTGTATATATGTATATAAATTTCATAAAATATGTTATAACAGTTTGTTTTTTATTTGTATTTTAATTAGCCAGACATTTTTTATTAATTTTTCTAAACATGGTATTATTTTCCTAATAGAAATTGATTTCAATATGCATATTTAAAATATAAATATGCAAACATTAATTATCAATGTTTATTTGTTTAAATCTAAATGACCAAATTATGTCTTTTATGCAAACCTAAAAAAATGAATTTTCCAGCAGTGGAGTATCTATCAAATTGAGTGCGCTTGTTTTTGCTTAGAATACTTACCTGGTTTGAAATTGAATATTAGTCCTCCAGTTTTGCCTTGTGTTGTTTGATGTTGAATTGAAGAATAGCTTGCCTGGGGCCTTCCTAAACCCACACTGAAGTCATTTCCTCATCTGGTGATTTTATGTCAGAAAAGTTTTGTGAACTTATATCACATTTACTCCCTGGTGCAATGTTATCCTGCTGTCTGGGGAGCTCCTGTAAACATACATTTATGAGCCTAGGATGGTAAATTGATTGCAGAGAATTCCCTTTATACATATAGAGGAAATACTTTTCAACAATATATACCTCCTAAGTTTAACACTGCCAAGAATATAAAACCCCAAATCCCTAGTCTGTGTTGATGTGTAATTATCTGTGAAACTAGATTTTTTTGAGTCAAAATAGAGAGTTGGTCCCCATCACCTGCATATAATTAACTGGGAATACAAGGGTGCATCTGGCCATCCTTTTAGCTATCGGTCTGTGTTATGCAGAACAAATAAGATTTCTGAGCCTACTTACCTTGCTGAAATAGCAGTAGCACTCACTGCAGCTCTGCTTTGATTAAAAATTAATGGTGATGTGGGCACTGGGAATTAATTATGAGCTGTGAAATCTATGTCTGATACATTTATAGAAAAATGAAAACGATGACTGCTCAAAATAGACTAATTTTCAATGCATTTTGGATGTTTCCTTCACACCAAAAAAGTTTAATTGATTTCAATAGTTCTTTTATTTATTTTTTTACTCCTTTTATTAAAGAACATACAGTGCTAATGGAATGCTTTGCTCTTCTGTGACCAAAATAAAAACTCAAATAGTATTTCCTTCCAAGTAACTTTTTGTAATAAAACTGATAATGCATTTTTAATTTTGCTGGCAAGTGATACAAAAATGTTTATAGCTTATTGAAGGTTTAGAACAATGGCAATACAATCAGAAGAGATATGCTATTTGTTACTCACTTGATATTTGTTTCAGTTAATTCTTAGAATTACATAAAATATGTTTCACATGAAATATTTCAATGTGAAGGAACAGATGTTTGGGAAGATATAAAACAATCCTTTTGCCTTGGGAATTTTTTCTCCCATTTTTCATAATTTGTTATTTGGTGCTTTTCCAAGATATTCTACTTGCTTAATGAGGTCTGGGAAGGATGAGATGACAAGCTTATAGGAAGTGCTAATTTTTACAAATGGCTTCTTTCAGGATTTGCCCTCAAGATTCCACTACCCTTTGTTTTAAGAGCAAAAGCTCAATGAAAGTTACCTCAATCCTGAAATACCTGTGGACATGTTGTTCCCTGTCTCCCTCCCTTCCTTCCTCTCTCCCTTCCTTCCTCCTCCTTTCCTTATCCTATTCCTCCTTTCTTCCTCCTCTCTTCCTCTCTCTTTCCACTTTCCTTTTCTTCTTCCGTCTTCACTTCCTCATTCAATCATTTATTCATCTTCCATTATTGATTATCTTTGAGATGCTCACTATAGTTGGCTTTCTGTAGGAGCTGATCATTAAAACAAAGCTTTAACTGAGCCATTATTGAATTCTTATAACAACTCTATGAATGATGATGATGATGATGGTGATGATGATGGTGATGATGATGATGACGATGCTCTCCATCTAAGAAATTGTGGTTGAGAGATGTTAAGTCCTTGTTGGCCAAAGGTCACTGAACATCATGAACACTGAGAATGATAGTTCACACCCTTGTTTTCTGTCTTTGCCTCCCTTGAAGCAAACTCTCTCCCTCTCTGTCAGACTCCAAGCTCCAGTCTCTCCGTCTCTGAGACATATCCTCATTATTCCACTCTATTCTGCATTCAAACACAGAGCTAGAAAAATGTGAGGAAGAAGAAGTATTGGCTGATTTAAACAGAATCATATTAACATTAGATGAATCCATGGTGATACATTCTATAAAAGAATAAATAATATTTATTAAGTGCCATTTGGTCCGGAACATTTTTACAGCTGTTGTTTCCTTTTTTTTTTTTTTTTTTACAGCAATATTAGCAGATGGAAAACTGTGACTTAGTTTAGAATTGCTAAAAACCATATAGTCTAGTGAATGGTTGGAGTTTTGAGTCCAGGTCTGTCTGTTCGATGTAGGTGCTATTTACTACAAGGAGTGAGGAATGACAGTTGGAGGAGGAGGTGAGAGACAGCAGCATTGCATCCCAGAGAGGAATCAACTAAGCACTCACACACATTCCTTTACTGGGTGCCTGGCCCAGTGCCAAACACCTGAGCCACAGCGACCTTGAAAGACAAATTCCATCACAAACCCCTGCTCTCTAGTCCTTCTAATACTAAAGCCAATGCTGTTTTTATTTAGCCTACAGCCTCTGAACATTCCTTTCAATTTTAACTAAAAATGCTTCATAAAGCCATATTTCTGAAAATGTTCATTAGGAGATCAGTTTTCTGTTTTCGTTAAAGACAAGTGACTTTAGTGACGAGAAGAATAAAAGTTCAATGTTTATGTAACACTGGGTCACACTGACCATCACTTTAACTGCAGGAAGAAAGTGTTTTGGTGTGGAGTTTTGAATTTTAAGTGTTTAGAACTCACCAGCTAAAAAGTCTCTTGGAAGTTGTTATGGTTACGTTTTGTTCAAGATAAAATAGTAGAGGAAGTGACCTAAAGAAATAATAATAAAGACAACATTTGCCACGTGTGCTAATGATACTCTGGGCACCTTGATACATGCCTACATGTATAATTTAATGTAATCCTTCCAGCAATTCTAGAAGCAGATAACTTTCTAGTCTCCACTTCACAGAGGAGACTGAGTCTCAAGGAAGTTTAGTAGATGCTGAAAGTCACACAGAAAAATGGGGATTTGACCCTAGACAGGTGATCCTGGTTGATTAAATTCACTTAACAGCTCATCTGTTCCTTTATTTTGCTCATGTAAAAGCAGGATAGCACTCTTTTCACTTAATTCGACATATAGTTTTGCTCCAAGTCCTCTAAAATGTCATAATTATTCATTGTTGTTCTCAAACATTTGTTTAGTATCAACCACAGGCCAGACCTCAAACTAGGTAAGCAGCATACGCAGTGTTTGGCAAAAGCTGAAGCAATGTTTATCTTCCAATGTTTTTTATTTGGATTCGCTCAATGTTGTATGTATCTCCTCACAATCTTTCTACAGAAACAACAAGCTTTCTGTAGAATATCAATGAGCTACTCCTTTCTTTTCTTTTGTGAAAGACATAGTTCAGATTATAGAAAGGGCTGACTCCATACACTTAAGTTTAGGTGAGGTAACTTACAAACATGCAGGTTCTAGTTTTAAGTTTTCTAAAATCCAAGGGAATGCGTGACTTGCATTAACAATATCTATTCATTCATTTACTTTTGCAAGCTGATCTAGGGCTGAGGCCACAATTGAGGTCACAGGAAGCAAAGATCCATGCAAATGCAGTGAGAGACATTGCTTACAAGGTTTTGAGCGATCTGCAGTTTCCTCAGGACCACTCCAGCGTCCCACCTCAGGCAGGAGGGAGGGAGCCTACCCGGAGGGTTTCCAGGCCTCTCCTCACTGCTTTGAAGTGCTATATCTGTATGTCATTCTCCAGCTCTGTTCTGCATTTCATTGTCAGACTGGAGGCACCCCATAGCCTTTCACCTCCATCCCTGGCCAGCCCCAGGCAGACAGTTTGAAAAAAAAAATCTTGCTTCCCTGCAGATGGAATGCTTTTACGTGAGAAATAATCCAGCTGAGTCTTTGCTCTACAGTTCCAATAAGAATGAACTGGCCTGTGGTTTAGTGGGGATTCGGGTCAGGAATGTGCTATGCTATCCGAAGAAGAGGCAGTTAGTGGTGAGAGTTTGTACACTCTGTTTCTGTTAATGCAACATGATTTAGGAGTCTTATGTGACGATTCTAGAGTTAGACAGAGTTGAAGTCTCTATGCTGTTACTCACTACATCTAAGTATTTGTTTCCTCTTCTGGGAATTAAAAGGTTGACCCAAAAAGTAGGAGAGATGGCATATGCAAGATTTTTGGCTGTTGCCTTATACATACTGTGAGCTCAGCTAATGTTATTTATTATGAACCAACAGAAATAAGCCATGAACACTCCACAAGCATGTATAGGTACATGGACTAGGATGTTGAATTTTAAAATTGTTTCTTGTAATTTTCAAAGCTTTTATTCAGCATTTTTGTGGTGGCATATTATTAGAAGCATGAAAATTAATTGATTTTCCTCTTTTCAGGTAGTTTGCTTCTTATCACTATATGCCCCTTAAATCTGATTGTACTTTCTGACTTAAATATCTTTTGCCTGAAATTAGTATTGAAGCATCAGTTTTCTTTTCTGTACAATGAAATATTACTTAGCAATAAAAAGGAACGAATTGGTGCTACACATGCCATGGATGACTCAAAAAAAAAATTAAGCTGAATGAAAAAGCCAGACACAAAGATCACAGTGCAGCATAAATCCATTAAAAAACAAACAAACAAACCTAACTGGAGTGACAGAAAGCATATCAGTGGTTGCTAAGAGACTAGGGTGGGGTGGAAGAATTGGCTAGGAAGGATTACAAGAAAGCTTTAGTCACAAGGTTGTTTACTTGTCAAAAATAGTAAAACTGTACTCTTATAATGGATTCGCTTTATGGT
The DNA here is from genome assembly GCA_004363575.1 of Solenodon paradoxus. NCBI lineage: Eukaryota > Metazoa > Chordata > Mammalia > Eulipotyphla > Solenodontidae > Solenodon > Solenodon paradoxus. Next base: position 187,507 of record RJWH01002030.1, on the reverse strand, counting down.
TGAGCAGCAAAAAAAAGTTTGAAGTCTTTTCCAACATGTCCTCCCCCCCATTAGGAATGTTAGTTTAATACCACATACATTTCTAGGTTAAAAGCTCTTTTCCCTCACATCATGTGTATTATTCTATTGTCTACCTGTTGTTGCTGAGGAGAGCTCAGTCCTTGTTCTATCTTGTTTTCTTTCTCTATTAGCTTGGAAGAAAGCTTGACTTTTGTTTTGGAATTTGTACTTTTCACTCAAATATGTCTAATTGTAGATTCTTTTTTTACTTATCCTGCTGAGATATGCTGTGGTCCATAAATCTAATGACTTTACTTCTTTCTGTTCTGGAAACTTCTCAGTATTACCTCTATTGATTCTTCTTTATCTTCTATATTCTTTCCTTCTGGAATCCCTATAAGATATATGCTACATGTTCTCTTTTTAACTTTCTAGTTTCTTAATATTCCTTTTAATGATTCACATTTTCAATACTTATATCTTTTTATGCTGTACTTATGCTAGAATAATTTGCTTAGGCTAATTCTCTTTTTAACCTCTTAAGGACTGTTATTTCATTGAACCCATATTTCAGTACTAAAATTTACATTTACTATTTTTCAGATATTCCTCTTTGTTTGTATATGAATATCCAATTTTTGCCTTATATCTTCTGTTTCTACTTTTAGTTCTTCGTACATTTTGTTTTCATTTCTCTTTATTTTGTTTCATTATCCCAGGTCACACTGTGCCAATTCCACTATCTTCCGTGTCTACTTATAGTTTCTTTATGCGGTTTCTTATATAGTTTTCTCATTATTTTTGATCACAAGTTCATTTTCAACAGTGTTTGTTTTCCATCTGAGTTTTGTAAGACCTGGGTTATGGAAATGGTTTTGAGTTTGCCTCTGTGAGGTCCCTAGAATTTTCGTTGGTCTTGGCCTAATTTTTATGTTAAACTTCGGTGATAGATTGTTTCCATAGAAGAATACAGTATCTCTATTTCTACAAGTTCTTTTGCAATGTGATATTGCCACTCCTGATCAAGAGATGGAATTTACTTCCTCTTCCCCTGATTCTTAGTGACACTTCAATAGTGTGGTGGAAGTGACATTGTAACTTCCAAGACTGGACCTTAAGAGATTGCCAACATCACCTTTACAGAAGGCTTCCTATTCAGCCTCACTCAGCCCAGTAAAGTCATGAGGTGAATATAGGCGAGTAAGGGGAGTAACGTATCCCAGCCTCAAGTGGAACTAAAGAGCCATCCAGCCAACATTGGCTGAATCCCCATCTAGTATATCATAAGCAAATAATTTGAATCTACCACACAGTCATCAGATTTTGACTCTTGATTAACTCTTTTCTACTCATGATCTAAACATATGGAAATCTGTCTTATCACTGTTTTAGAGTCTTGTAGATGCAGCCATCCAAGTCCACCTTTTCTTGGGCAACTTTGATATCCCATCAGTTCATTGCAATGCTTGGAAATGCATCCACTTTTTAGGATCTACCCAAATAAAATCTGATCCCCTCTGACACTTTTCAGTGATCAATGTAAGGAAGAATGGATAATTATTTCTTTCTCATGTCAGCCTTCTATTCACTGACATATAATGGTTTTCAGTTTTTTATAGAGTGAGGGTTTTTTTTGGTTCAAAATATTTTGTTATCTAAGGAATATCCCATATTTCCTGTCTCATTGCTTCTCTTTATAATCTGTGCCTCTATCACTCTGAACGCTTTTCTTTTTGTATATACCCCGCTCCACATCCTGTCTGCAGAAAGTGTGCTCAGATTGTTCCTTTGCATGAAATGACCAACCCTGAGGTGCCCATTGTGGAGCTAACCAATCTTTTAGGCCCCACGAGAGGGCTTCCTCTTCTATAAAACCTTTTTAGATAGCCCAGGCTATAATCTCTTCCTATCTCGAAAACCAATAATGTAGTTAACCTATAATTGTCTGGTGACTTCTGCTTTCTTAGGACTTTAAAGCAAAGTGGTACACAGCAGACGTTCACCAATTATGACCCATCAGAAATCCATTATCCCTATTTTTGCAAATGAAGTTTTACTGGAATGTAATCACACTCATTTTTTTAAGATATTGTCTATGGTGATTTTGGCACTACAATGACAGACTTGATTAGCTGTGACCTCATGGCTCATAAAGTCTAAAATATTTACTCTCCGGCTCTTTACAGAAAAGTATTGCTCATCTCTAGTTTGGAGCATGAGAATCTGGCTTTCTCTCAGCTCTTAACATGCATCAGCTCTTTGATCGAGAGGTTTGCTGTGCAGGTCGGAAGATAGAATAGGGTGAAAATATTTTGGAGACTTTAAGACAGAAATATAGAGTATTGCTATTGCTGTTACTTTTGCCCTAACTTAGAGTGCATTATGATTTACTTCTAACTGAGTAAATGATTCTCAGAAAGAAATAGAAATGAGAAATAGTACAGTGTTACATTAAATATCATCGCACTCTTTGTAAAGGTGTATAGTTATGTGCGCTTGCGAGAGGGGCTGGCCACATGAGGCTCACTAGACAAATGCCCAGGTTAAGCTTAGGAAAACAGAGAAAAATGCTCTTTGTAAGGTTTAATGTGGAACATTATGACGGCAAAATAAATAGGAGCTAGTGTGTAACAGCAGTCTTTGGTTTTTGATGGAAAACGTCTGTCTTAGGATGATATTTAGAAAGGGAGGAAGTTGACCTTATCATTTCTAGCTCTAAGATGATCTCTCAGATTTTGTGTTTTTGCAGAGCCAGATTTTTGAAAATAGAATGTCAAAAATGGTTTATCAGTGTGGATAAAATAAATGAAAGACTACTGCTAAAAATAAATGGGACCGACTATACACTGATAGCTCAGAGATGGTAAAGGGAGTCCTTTTTCTAACCAAATCTCTGAGCCCGTGATATTTTAAAAGATGAAATGTACATCCCATCAGAAAACTCTGCTTGCTTTTCTGGGATGTTATTGAATTTTCTTCCAGGAAGCAAAGTTCAGAGTAAGCTACAAATTGTTTTCTCCCGGTTTTACGCAGAGGACGCTAGATGGGAGGAGGGGCTTCCGGAGCCTGGGATCTGCAGAGCATCAGTGCCTCCTTAATCAGCAGAGGCTGTCCCAGGAGGCGGACAGTGTTCCCTTTGTAGAGCAACACTGTGTCTTTCAAAATTATGTTTGTTTTTAAACTCTGTGTATTTACACACAGTTTAGACGGTTCACAAGAATTCCAATAGGAGATGCCTGCTTGAAAAAAAAAAAAAGTAGTAATATATACTTTGAAAGTCAAGAGTTGCAATGAAATCAATATAAAAACTTCACTCTAACTTCCAAATTTGCTGCTAAACAAGTTATGTCTTCTTGAGGGTAACTACACACGGGCACTCTGGGTATCAGAGTGGATTTGAAATGACTTTCTTCTGACAGTAGAAGTCAATTTTATGACAATGGATTCTTAGTTGCACTTGTTTCTTTCTGAGGTATTTTTCAATTCTAAGTACAGTCATTCAGAAGTAAAATGATAGAGGTGAAAACTTTCCAACTTTTGAGAATTTCATTACTTGGGCAAGAATTATTAAAAGGGTTTCTTGTTTACAAATATCTTAGTGATGAAAGCCACATCATCTACGAAATTGTATTTTCTGGGACAATGGTCTTATATAGTGAAACAATAGTATATGGATACCTCACTTAAGCATTTCCTTAAGAGAATTTAGCTAGGTGCTGGTACCAGTTATTGAAATTCTGAATTCTTGGATGCCTAAGTCATGCATATAAGGCAGCTTTTTCTGTTTTTGTTTTTTCCAAAGTTGTTTCTATTATAAACAGTACTGAAATACCCAATAGTCAAAGTACATATTCTAAAAGCATCCCCTTGTCCCTCCTCAAAAAGCGGTTCGGGGTGGACAGTAAGTTGATTGTGTATATACGTATGTATTTAAATATATTTTTCATTTATGCTATATGTGCACATATATATGTATATACACATATTTTTAAGGGAGTTTTTTTCAGGTAGTTTTCAGAGGAAAAACGAACAAGAGCTTATTGGGGTTCCTTACAGTTAGCTTGTGTTTTAGTAGGGTTTCTATGCTGACTTTATGCTGAGGGTGGGGACACCATACTGTTTTCAATCAATAGTTGATTAAATGTCTTGTACTATACTAACTGTTTCAGGGATTATCAAACAAAGAAAAGACACAGCCCCTTTTCACAAGTATGAGGCACAAACTCAGTAAGCATTTAGATATAACCAGCACATAATGGAGTTATACTTGTGCCTGCTAGATGTTTTATTCTGTTTGATTATGTTAACTCTCACATTAACAGTCCTTTAATAACTTGTCAATAACCATTTGTTATGAGTAGTTTGCAGTTACCAATTAAATACCATGAGATAGAAGCCATCACACCACAGGCAGAGGTGATCAGTGAGCATCTTCCCATAAAAAGATAGACTAATGACTTGCTCAATAGTCTAATGACTGTGGGAATAAGCTACATGCAAACCAAACTAACTGGAACCTTCAAATAATTGGATCTCTCTTATCGTGCTCTTGTTTGATGAAAAGTAAGTAATGCTAAGATGGTAACAATGAAACAGGCAAATACACTCAGAAGTATTTTAACCATAAGAATGGATTCAAGAGAGTTTTCTGTATAAATTTTAGTTCATTTTACTGAAACCACAGTTTTACTTATTTGGCTCTTGTGTCTGGAGACATGGCTTGACACATGTAGCTTGACAGCTTTCTCAGGATCCCAAAGAATGGCAAAATCTCTCAACAGGCTTTCAAAGAGATCCATCAACAAGGCTCACCACATAAAGTAGACTTTCCCAGCTACCAAATGCATCATAGTTAAAGAACATCGGGGTTCAGAAGAGGAGTTGAATGCTGCCAATGCTAGAAGGCCAGAATATGTTTGCTTTTGTTCAGTGCTCCTGTCTATGTCTCTGAATGAAGTAGGTACTCCAATGAATTTATGAATGTATCTTACTATTAGGCTGTTATCATATAGATTGTAGCTTTTGGATTAAGTTTTGAGTGCTGAAGAGAAGGGAAACCCAACTGGGTATAAAATGGGCATGTAAAATAAATGGAGCAAAGAAAAGTGGTTCAGGGGAGATTAAAAACTGCATAGATTAGAAAAAGTCATTTTTTAGATTATCCTTATGTCATATCTCATGCCTAAACTGGGTGATGGTTTTAGAGAGAAAGCATTTTATGTTCATTTTTATTCTTCCACATATTATTTCTAGTCTGCCTCCCCAACCCTCCAACTTCCCACCCCAACTTCCCTCCTCCCCAGCACATACACATTTTGGATTAGAAGAATTGCTTGTTGCTAAGATCAACTTAGGTTTTCTCTCTGAAGCATCCTGAACAAAAATGGTAACTGGGCATGTCACTCACAGAGCTAAAGGAAAGCTTTGTAGAATTCCAGTATTTCACTTGACAACATGTCTTCACTTTCACTCAAGAAGAACCTTTGGCTAAATCTCTCCTTTTTTTTTTTTTTTTTTTTTTTTATTCCTAATTCGTAAAAGAAAATACTTGAAGTATCCCTGAAGAATACTAATTTGCTGATTATTAGCATGACTAGATTGTTGCATAAAATCTTTGGCACTGTGTACCCAGCAGAAATGCCATCCCAAACGCATCATTTTGCTAAGTGCTCATGCTCAGTGCCAACACTGGTTTGTCTTTTGAATAGGCCTACTTCCTAGAAATTAGCCTTCAGCTGACCCCACAGCACACCACACATTACATGCTTAGTGATGTCACTCCCCTTCCCTGGCTGCAGACAAGAGAGGCCTGAGAAGAAGAGGAAATTTACCATTGAAGGGAAATAGAAAGTGTTTATTTTATGTCTCTCATCAGAGGCTCATTGCCAGATATGCATTTAAAGACCCACTGCACTGAACACACAATCACACATGGACGCTGGGGACAGGATGTGGAGAATCCAAAAAGGATGCAAGAACAAAGAAACTGGGAGATCAGAGTTGTGCATAATGAAAGAGCTTTAATTTGGTAAAAGGAAAATTTCAGGTTTTTGTAAAAAGAGGATTTGGAGATGATTAGAACTGAAGTGAAGGGTTCCAAAGATTGTTATAAAATTTCCTTTTCAAATATGACAGCGTCTCTCCTTTTTGAGGTGGATTAAGTTAGCATTGTCAGGTCTGAAAACAGATGGTTGATTCACTTGTGCAATCGCCAGGTCTTTGTGACTGATTCATATCATTCATTCTGCAAATAAAAGGCCCTCCTATACTTGCTTTCTCTAATTCCATCCTGAGCCTGGTAAGTGAATATTTACATTTACTGAAAATAAAAATAATTTAGAAGGAAAAAACCAATTTGGTTATATGAGAACCTTGAATATTTAACCGAGAATCAGTTACTCATCAGTAATTCAATCATCAGTCTCTAGATAGCTAAAACTTTAGCAATATTTTATGTAATATCAAGTCAAGAAAAATAAATGAAGCGTGTGAGTGTGCGTGAGTACTTCAATGTGTGTAGGTAGGTAGGTAGGTAGGTAGCAGAAGAAAATATCAGTGGTTAAATACTTTATTTTAAAGCACAGAATGTCTTGATGAGATATTTAGGGTTACAGGAGAAATAAGTATTTCAAACCTTGTGTATATATTAGCATTACTTATTACATCATTATTTTTGCAAATTATTTACTAAAAATTATTTGAGGCAACTCATTTAACAAATACTTCTCAGGGACTCAAATTTCCAGTAGCCTGAATTTGAGAGAAGACGTAGAGAACCATGTCAGTCAAGATTCATAATGGTATGCATTAATATGATTGCTAGCAGGAGACAACTCATAATTGGTCATTTAAGTTTATTTATATACATCTATATTTATATGTGTGTATAGATCTATGTGTATATATACTTCTATATGTATATGTGTGTCTATATATATATTTATATAACAGAAGTGCATAAATATCTTTGTCCTGGATTGTGTCTTGAGAATGCTTGGATAGTTTCAGTTTTGAAAGAGAGAGAGGAGCAAAAGGCCATCATCCTTACTGCAAAGATTTGAGTTCCCCAGATGCAAGGTTTTTTTATTATAAATAGCCCACAGTGAGGACAGGTATGTGATCTTCTTGCTACGTCATGGGAATTGAGGCGTGGGGGTTGGATGCAAATGCTGATACTCTGCTTGTGAGTAATTGTTGTAGTAAATAGTTATATGCCTTTAATCAATAAGTAGCCCTATATCTCTGGCTCAAGTGTCTTAGACTTCAGTCACCAACCATGAAAATGTGGAAACAATTTCTTAGTTTGCACATAGTGTAAAATTTCAGACCCTTGACAAATCTTACCAATTAATTTGAGAATCTGCATTTTTTGCAGACAAATACTTAAGCCAAATTAGCACTTTCCCAAGATAAAATATCCTCATGATCTTTAATCATCTTGTTAAATTTAAACTGAAAAACTTTTTTTAGGGAATAAAGTTTAAAGGATGTTCTAAAAGAAGGAAGAGGTAAAATGAGTGATAGGAATGCCTAAAAGAGTGAAAAAGGGAAAATAGTTCAAAGGAAACAGTAGGACATAAGTACTAAATATTTTTATATGGTATGAAAAATGTAGTTTCATTTAAAAAATTATAGTTCATCCAGTAACTGGGCCAATAGATATTCTTTTGTTGAAAATACAGAGACATTTATTGGGATGGAGGTAATTTACTATTTTTCACCTACTTTTAAATGGCAAAGTTTTATTAAAATTCAAAACTGAAAGAAGCTGTGACTAACTCATTTAAAATGTAAGTTGAGGAAAAATGAAAGAAATGACATTTTCCTAGTGTTCAAATAATTCAGTGTTTGTGCTAAATACTGCTGAATTTTACACTTAAAAGGAAAGTTAATTTTATTTGGCATATGCCATTATTTGGTATGTAACTTCTTCTTATTTGATAATTGCAAATGTGTCAGTAAAAACTGTAAACCCAGATACTTAAACATTTGATGACTTTGAAAATCCAGACCTCTTCACCTATTAGACAAAATGTAATTATAAGTTTCTGTTCACTTCATTTTAATGAAAACAAAGGCAAAATAAAGTAGAATGACCTGAAGAAAATCAGAGTATTAAGTCAGTGAGTTATTTTTAATTAGAATAAACATCAGATAAACTATATACTATGTACTGATTAAAAATACTATAATAGTGATTTGATAAAAAAAATCATGATGGAAATAAGGCAGCTTCCACTTAGAAGAAAAGCATCACTGATTTCTCAATCAACTGAGAACATGCACAGGGATAATTACAGGCCACTCTTATCATTAAACATGAACTTTAAAAATCCATCTAAATTAAGTAATCAATCTGTCAACTAAAAATTTTAAAAGCCTGAGATGATCTGATACACAGGGCTTATGCAGAAATATAAGATGATCTGATACTCTTTTAAAAATTTTGAGGTAGTATACAAAATGGTAGGACAATCTAATAATGAATTTTATAAATTTGTGGTTGCTCATGCTTTCTCACCTGGGTTTTCTTTGTTAGCTTCTCAGGTTGCTGTATTTCCTTCTTGGGACAAGGATAAGTTAAGGCTACAAAAAGAAAAAACATAAGCCAGGAAGCTTGCAATCTATTTAAAACATATGACAAAAAATAAAAGGCAAAATAAAAATTTAGGTAACAGTACAGTTAATGCTAGAAGAAATATCACCAGATAGGATGTGATTGATTATCAAAGAATTTTGCAAACCGTAATTGCTAGAGTTCATGTAGAGAAAACTACAATAGACTAGGATGTCACCAAAAGGCCTCAAGGGTCAAATGGAATTTGATCATGGCTTGAAAAACGGTGAAATCTGGCTCAATGCAGCATATAAAGGTCAAGACAAATCTAGAGTGTTTTTTCCCCCTACAGAGCCAAAGATGGATTGTACATTTTTAGATGGTTAAAAAAAATAAAAATTTCATGACACTGAAAATTATATGAAATTTAAATTTCAGATTTCATAAATAAGGCTTTACTGAAACATGACCACTCTATTTATGTCTTTGTCATATCCTCTAACTTTTGTGCTACAATGTCAGAGTTGAGTAGTTGTGTCAGAGATAGAATGACCCACAAAGTCTACAATATTTATGAATTATCTCTTCACTAACAAAGTTGTCAGACTCCTTATATCAGAGAATAATGGGTAATAATGATGGAAAGGAATGATGCAAACATATAAATATACCACACTCTGGAGATAAAGAGGAGATATTAAAGGTTTTGAACACAGGAGGAAACCAGTTCACAATCTGTGTCTGCTTCCTAAATACATCACCTGGGTTTGCAAATGTCTATTGAATCAATAATGAGCTAAACATTTCAGATTTCTATGCCTGCTTTTGATTTATACCCTTGTTGCTCTCAGGAAGAATGAGCAACTTTGCTATAGGGATGTGCGTTATTCTCTTGGGTTGCCTGACACAGGTGAGGTGTGCTGCCAGCAGCTCTCACAGATGTTGACGTGCTGGACACCAAACAGTAATGTGTTTTGGAGCTTCCCTTAAAGTGCATTTAGATGATTTCTCCTTGGACCCTTTTTCTTTGGATTTGTTGCTTTTTTTTTTTTTTTTTTTAATATGAGTCCTACAACTACTCAGACATGGAGACAAAAGTGAGCTTTGGAATAGGCTGGGATTGACACATTGGGATTGACACAAAGAATTAGTAAGAAACTCTGGTTCTCATTGGAAGTTTCTGAGGGCTAACCCATTAGATAAAATATGGTTTAGGCCAGACAAACCACAGGAGGAGGCCAACTGTTAGACTCCCTTCTATGGATATTCCATCAGTTCCACCATGGATGCATTTCAAATACTAAATACCACTCTAATATTTTAAAACAGCATGTCTCCAAGCCTCACTAAGAGGTGAAATATAAGAAGAATAGAAAAATACACATGGGAAGAACCTCACAATAAGGAGAAAACAAACTCTGGAAAACATGGTTAAGAAATATCAGACTCAATTAATAATGGGGCTCAATAGCCTTGGAGAAATCCAATGCAAACCAAATTGAACTACATGCCAGTGCTTCTAGCCATATTTACTTTCAATTTATTATGATTTAAAAAATTGGGGAACATCTTAAAGAAATGCAAATCTAGTTTAAAAAGTATGTTTTTTTGAGTAATGAAAATTAGGTAAAAACATTAAATTTAGATTTTTTTCTCTTAAAATTAAAAACAGATATCTTATTATTTTCTTTTTTGGTTCATTTGGAAGAAAAAAACGAGAAAAGATTGACAGTTCCCCTAGGAAACATAGAGATGAGATGAAATTAAGAAAGAACATTACTAAATGAAAAAATGTCTTTAAAAATGCAATTTTAAATCGTGCATAACTTGTTTTGGAGTTAATCCCAATAAGTATCAGTATAGTCAGGGATAATGATAAATTCTGGATTTGAACTGTGTAAAACTTTGAAAAGGCAGTAAGTTCAAGTCTTGGGAATGTAAAATGGATGGCATTTAAGAATAATATACAATTCAAAATGGAGGGAAAGGAAGGTTAACCTCAGATATCAATATGGCCTCATAAATATTCACCTAAAGATAACAGCCACAAATATATTTGGGCACAAATATGGATGCAGACGCACACATGAACAGGGACATAGACACATGCTTTAGGATATGAAAAGGTTTCCAGGTCAAAATTGTAACTGTACAATGGTTTCTAGGGTGAAAAATCATTCTGACTCAGAAAGTTTAAAAAAAAAGAAAAAGACTTTCCCATAACATTGTCTTATGGATCTTACAGTCATGGTCTCCTATGGAAACATAATTTATTTAATGGATGACAAGGGGAGTTTATGATACCTGGAATTCATTTAAAATCTTTAGATTGGAAAAATTGAGATCCAATTAAAACCTTAATAAATGACTCTGTGTTGAATATACATATATTAAATTAATATGTGTGCAAAAGGAAATTGGAAAAGTTATGGGAGTCTGCATTTTAAATCTATTTCTATCAGGAAACTATGTTATAACTCTGAGAATTACTTGGTAATAGAGCTACTTACGTTGAAGCAAAACTGAATTTAAATAAGATATTTAAACCCATGACTTATCATAACTCATGAAGTCTGTCTTATGGCATGTTAAGATCTCACTGGTGAAAGGCCTGAGAGGAGAGGTGGGCCAATTAGAATCCAGAGAACCCAAGGGAGGCTGATGTTGTGATAGGGTCAGTCACCAAGGATCTCTCTATGAAGAAAAAGCAGGACAGGTAGGCTACTCTATGCAGATTGTAGGTGATACAAAGCAGAGAGTCTTTGTGGGAGATAATTCTTACAAGCAGAAGGTGGTACCATATAGTTTTCTGGAAATCTGAATGGGATGTACAGTGTCTTCATTAAAGTAGAATCCAGATATTGTAGATTGGTAGGTTCGGGTGAGTATATAGATGATGTACACTCAGGGTATATCTATCTTTCATATACTTACATGTAACCCTAGGTTTTATATCCTAGTTATATCCTAGGGAGAATACATAACTTCAGTCTTCTGACTATGTAAGACAACAGACTAACTATGAATAGTGCCAGATTGGTAGAGATTGAGAGCCCAACCTACTGGCCAGTTGCTGTAGCAGTGAAGATGGCAGACCCAGAATTCTGGTTCAAATCCCTAGTTCAAATCCCATCCATATAGATATGGTGAAGATTAAATGGCATATTGTATTTAAATGCAAGATGCTTCCATTTTGTTGTTATTATTTTTGGAAATAGAGGCATTGGACTTCAAGTCACATAACTTGAGATTTGGAAAATTATGTTGCATCTATGGACTAGACTAAGTTATGGTTGTATTTTGACCAGTTTTAAAGCTAAAAATAATCTTATCCTAACTTCCCCTCCACCCTCCCACAAATCTGGCTGCACCTTCATTCCCTAATAGATTCAGAATCTGTTTTTATTTCTGTCCATCTGCTTTCTCCTCTAACTGATGTTTATCTGAAGCAGTGATTGCTAATAATGTTTTGCAAAACTTCTAATGTAGGTTTATTCTAGAATGAATTGAATTTGTTTTCAGATTGTTATAAACATGCCTCTATTCCTACCTACATTTAGGCATGATATGGATGCTAATAAAAAATAGAATTTAAGAACCATGGACATGAGTGGATGGAAATGGATACGAAAGTCATACCCAAGACATATGGAGCTAGAATGGTTTTCACTATGGCATTCACAAGTCCCCATCAGTGTTTGTCTTTCTGAGATACCCAAGGTGAGTAACAAGCATCCTATTCATCCTCTCCCTCCAGCTAACTTTAGTAAAAGGTTTTCTTAGATAAAGAGCTATCATTATGAAAGTGTTCATAGTGCCCCAAATTAAAATGAGTGCATTTATAACCATCTCATTAAATTTTCATGTCGATAGATGCTATTATATAAGCCAAGAGTTACATAGGTTAAGATATTAGATTAAGGTTGCCGAGCAAGGAAGTTGCTCACTAGAGTCTGTGGTGTTGTCTGTCAGACCTTCCGACTTTCTGGAGAGAGAATGCTATGTTCTGTCCACTCTTGGTCCAATCACCTGCCACCCTGTCAAATCTAGTGTCCCTTTTTCTTAGAGCTTTGCTTCCCTGTAGCTCAAGACTTCACTCAGTGATACTGTCATGTATCTCTATCTTTCCCACTTGATTGTGAGCCTGAGACCATGTTAGAGTTCATAGCATCCTATGCTCCTGAAGTCCTGAAGTACATCAGTTAAGATTTTTTTTCCCCTTCAAAGTTGTAGTAGCTCAAAAACATTATTTTTCTAGTTGTAGCACAATAAGCTTGTAGAATTAATAGATGAATGAAATGTTGAGTTTTCCTTAGCCCACTGAAGACAATGATTTTGTCTTGAACATTCAGTTGGAAAAGTGTGGTCCTGATCAAGGAGTTCTTACTGAAGTATAGCAGATCTCATCAGCCAACAGAAGGACTGAGGAAGGTGTGGGGGAGAGGGTGTGAGCCCTCCACGGGTCTGAAGAGAGGGGCTTATTTGGGAGCACTTTGTCTTCCAGTCTCACCCTTTTCCTGTGGTTTCTCTTGCTCTCTCAGGATTCTGACTGTTCTTATTAAAACACCAAAACTAATGAAAACCTGAGTTCTGCCTTGTGGTTTGTGAGCCAATTGCTTGACATCACAGCCACCAACCCACAATGCTTTCCCTGACTTCATGGAGGCAAACCAGACAGGGTTTCCAGCAAGTGAAGCCTTACTAGGGTAAATATTTGGGGGCTGGGTTTAAGAGTTCTCTCAGAAGGACCAAGTAGTAGAAGTCTGTGTATATACACAGAAGAATACACAGAATATATGTGATATTACTTTCCTTGGAGAAATAAACTGTTTCTCTTAGCCATTTCTTGCTTAAGAATTCAGCTTTTTTTGCTGTTTTTAAAGGAAAGGTGCGTGCAGCAGGAATCAATAGGAAGGCAGGATGAAAGAGACAGGAGGAAGATGCACTTTAATTTTATTTAGCTGTTCACACTGGTTGTCTCCCCACCCCCACCCAGTATGTGGCCTGTACTCCTCTGGGGGCAATAGACCTAACCTCCACTCTACCTGGGCTAGCCTCCCAGTCAATACTCACAGGCTTGCAGAGAAGAGGTGGGAGGGACTCAAAACATCTTTTCCCAGGTTGCCTGCTTCTTAAGGTGGAACTGCATTGCTCTTTGTTTTAGCATGAGAGAGTTCAGCTGGATGGTGAAAATGAACTTCGGATTTTCAAGCTTAACTGTGAAAGTTTAGATCTAGCCTTTTATCAAAGTTGTGACAAAGTTCATTAAAATCCTAAACTGTAGCTGGAGAAGAGGCAAGTTTCATGTATGTGCACACACACAATTTAAATACATACCTAATCAATGTATGTATTTATATACTATACAGAAAATATTCTGTGTATGTACTACATGTTTATGTATCCACACATTTTCATAGGCACACTTGAAGCAGGAAAGAGCAATGCATTTTGCACACACGTCAGTATATGTGTACATACACACACTATATGTTCACAAGGTAAGGTTCGTGGCATCTTCCATAGACAGATATTAATGGCAAATTATTAAATTTAGATGAGCCCAAAGCAGAAAAGGCACTGTTCTTAAACATCCCAAAGAGAATATTATTTGCGAAGTTTGAAGATTCCTTTGATGTGCCCAAACTCTGTAAAGGGTGATGCCAAACCCATTTAACTTTAAAAAGTATGAAATATAAGTTCTCTGATCTATCAGAGCCCCAACCGAGAAGAAAAGGCCGCTTCTCTCAGCAGGACCCAGATCCCGCCTGTTGCTGAACAGATTTTGTATACGTTGAACAACAGAAGGCTTACAGTAAAAAAAAAAAAAAAGGTGAAAAAAAGCAAAGAAAAAGTATTAAGCACAGTGGGGCAGCCGCCAGCGCCCGGGACAGCACGTGATCCTGGGCGGGGCCTCGCAGGCCGCCAGCCAGTGAATGGGCCAGGAGGCGGGGCCGAGGCCCGGGGGCGGGGCCTGTGCCCGCGCAGCTCGCGCCGCTGTCCCCTTATTTGGATCTGCGGGAATGTGGGCTGGAGCGGTGCTGCCGCGGTACCAGCCTCCAGCCTGTCGCCTAGACTGCCTCTGACCCAGGCGCGCCCGCTGCTCGGTGGCAGGAGAGCCGGCGGAGCGCCATGGCCTGCATCCTGAAGGTAACGACTCGGATCTGTGGCTCGGTCGCATGGTTGGCCAGTCCCTTGCTGCTAAGAGGCACGGAGTCAGCCGCGGTCACACCGCATCCTCATCTCAGTTGTCTTTTCCTGGCGTTGATTTTCTTTTTGTTCCGTTGGCAAATGCATATGGAGGGAGATTCCGAAGCATGCAACTGGCACAGCTTCCCTTCCCACCATTCCTGCCTGCTCGCTCCTGCACTGAAGGAGCTGCAGACTGTTGGCTCCAGGGGAGAGCAGGGCTGTGAGCCGAATAATAGGGATGCAGGGAGGGGAGGGGATACTCCTGCAGATCCCGTGGTTCTGTAGCCCGAGGACTTTTGGGGGTCACGGAGAGGGGAGAAGGGGCTGGGCATGAGTTATTGGTGGTGAGGGGTAGGACACTTCGAATGGGAGTGACGGTGAGCAGAGAGGTTTCTACTGAACATTTGATCATGTGAAGACAGAAACTTCTGAGTTTACAGGTAGTCCCTTAGGAATGGGTTTCTATGAGATCTGCTAGCTCTATAGGCCCTTAGCTCCACTTTGGAAAAGTTCACAGGAGGATGTATTAGAGAATCTCCCACCTCTCCTTAAGCCCATAAATTTGAGCTGACAAAGTGACTTTACTCTGAGTCCCCTCGGCCATTCCTTCTTTGCAGAGTTTTCTTTCTCCAAGTCTGGGTGCTTCACCTGGACTGAGCATCTTTCTGAGTTTACAGCCTTATGGCATCAGGTGGGAGAAACTGGTCTGAATGACTCCCTCGAGAACTTTTCATACCACTGGGAAAGATTTTTTGTTTTTGGTTTCTCATTTTTCTGCACTACTGGTTTTACTTGTGTCTAACCTGACTCCATGAATCAGTGAATCAATGAATTAAACACATTTACAGCATAAAGTTTTATTGGGCCTTGACTGGACAATGCAAATGCCTATTTGTTCCAAACTTGGGAGCTGTGTGTGACAGAGGAAAACACCAGAAAGCAATTATTTGTTGTGTTATTGTGAAATAGCATTTGTTTCTCTGTAGGATGACTTGCGGCCATTTACTGCTGTACTAGTTACCTGAATCTTCTTCCAATATGTCTGTGGTACATGATGCAAACAAGCGACTGACTTAGTAGAATTTCTATATCAAAAGAGATCAGATATTTCTTGTGACTTTTCTGAACTTCCTCTGTTTGGTTTCAGAACATTTTCTGGGACACAACAAATGGTAACAAGATCAAGAGGAAATAATACATTAGTATTGCAAATTAGCATTGGGGACTTGTAGCACAAAGACTGAAATATAAGTCATCTCAGCTATTTATTGTATTATCAGCTAAAAGGGAAGTTGAAGGCATAACATTTATTGTTGGCCGCCTTTCCTCCTTTTACGTTCTCCCCAGCCTCATCTTGCACATGTTCCAAGCTTTTAAAATGCACATCCCAAGGTACACATAAATCTTTTACAACCTTTCCTTTGCACTGCACCTCACACTGACCCCAGACATCTGAGGCAGATCTAAGTCCTCCTTATCTCTCCTTCACTGAAGTTAATCTGGGATGCAGACTGGTAAACTACAAAGAATAAAACCTTTCAACTCAGAAAGACCTAGGTCTGAATATTTGCCCCACCAATTACTACCTGTATAACCTTGGGAAAATTACTTAAGTGTCTCTGAGTCTCAGTTTTTTCAATATAAAATCAAAGTAATAGCACCTATTCCACAGGGTTGCTGTGTGGATAAAATAAAGTGGGGTATAATAATACTTTGTGGCACAGGCATTTCATAGTCTTACTTTTCCTCACCTTGTTGTATATAACTCTTTTATTCTTGTATCAAGCTCTGCAAGGTGAGTATCATTGTTTAAAACCCATTTTACAAATCAGGAAGATGAGGCTCTTGAGTCAGTGATCTGCCCAAGGCAGCACAGTTAAGGACAGAGTGAGCCTGGATTTAGACCCAGATCTGCCAGCCTTCTTTGTACTTGAAAACTGTTCCCTGGCGTGCCCTGGTGGAATAGGAGTTGGGCTCAGTCCACATAGATCCCAAAGTTGCAGGTCCCCCATTCGGGGCCAGGGGAAACAATCACGATGAATAACTGAGTAAAATAAATAGTAAATAAAGTGCTTCCTCTTCTTCTTCCTGAATGCCTGCCTCTACTCACCTTCATTCCTACTAACACCTTTAAAAAAAGAAAGAAAACTGTTAAAAAGCAAAACAAAACAACTATTCCCTGTGCTTTCCCAGGCGATGACATTCTATGATGTCCTGATACATTTCAGGGTCTTAACCCCCTTTAAGAAACCAGGTATCTTTGTGCATCGGTGGTCTAAATGGTCTATGGTGGGCCTTTTCCCTTGTCTGTGAAAGGCCGTGCACCACGGGGTGGAGAGTCTGGAGGCCAGGATACAGTGCAAGCTTAACCTCTTGTATTTGATGTCAGAGTCACTACAACATGAACCTTAATATCCCCAGTTGGAGACTGCATGTGAATATAATAATTTCCTGACAGGATTATGTGAAAGTAAAATGAAGGACTGAAAAAAACAACAACCAGGAAACATTTTCTGCCATATGCCTGCAGCCCTGGACTTGGTGTTTGCCATCACAAGATAGATTACCTCCATTCTCAAGTTGTGTGCAGCAGAGTAAGGAGGATAGAACAGTCAATGAATGTTTATGCTACAAAGGGAAGAATAGCATAAGAGTGTGGAAGGCATAACAGAAGTATGGGGGAAGAGAGCAGTGAACTCATTAAGTAGTCAAGATAGGCTTCCTACTTATGATACCAGAGTTGGATTTTGAAGACTGAATGGGATTTACTGTGATGGAGCTAGTAATTTAGAAAGATAACTTTCACAGTAGTGTCCCTTTTATTCTCTGACTAGCTAAGAGAAGAAGCCTATGCCATGCAGTTAATGGTGGGTGTATACAGAACTATACTGTACATGGTGAAGGCTCATTCTGCCCATGAATAAACTGTCTCTCGGAACAAAATGATGATTACCTGAGTAATCTTCTAATTGTAGAATACATACTTAGTCCACATTGCAAGAACTTTGAAGACAGAAATATGTGGGTTTTAATTATGGCCCCACCACTAGTTACTAATGATATTTAATCACAAGCCAGTTTCTTGATTTCATTGCCTCAGTTTCTAAAATGGAGATGATAGTGTATTCCTCAATGGGCTAGTCTCAGGGATAAGTGAGAATATTTGCATATTGATAAGGCTAGTCAGTTATACATCAGTAAAGATCAACCCCAACTCTAGTGGGTTAATTTCTTGCCATGATCCTGTTTTAGCAGCTTTGCTGAGTAGCTGAGCCATTGTGAATGACCTCGTCAAGGAGCAGCCTGTTTTCATGGGGTGTTTAAAAGTCTTTGAAATTTGATAGACAAGAACTATATTTAATTTGTATTTATTTGAGTCAAATGAAGTAAAACTTTAAAATGTGTGTTAGCCATGTGTTTTCTTCTTTTGTAAATTAAAGTTACTTAAAAATGTATGTAATCAAACCAGTCCATGTTTTGTTTTATGAGTTCTATCTTTGGTCAGCAGGGTTTTTTTCAGTATAGTATCTTGAACACTTTTGATATTTAACATGCATCTGGTGAGTGGTATTCAGTTTTCTTTGTATCCAGAATTGAAGTGGACATTGAGTGGACTCGTGGACACGTGACATTTACGAGTTCCTTCTGCTTTGGAGAAGATTGAGCTTTTACCATGTTGATGAGACTTATGAGCATGAAGCTGTTAGGAAATAACACAGTAGCTACTCTTTTCATTTCTACCAGTCACCTATTCTAGTACAATATTTATTTTGGCTAATGAGAAATTATATGACCAGATATGTCAAATGATGAATTTTATTTCCCCTTTAAACTTCCTAGCCCCTATCCAGAACTATACCTTCACCATATCCATCAATTATGTCTTAGGAAAGTCTCCCACATTTGGCCATTACACCCCACCCTACTCCAGTGCCTAGTAACTGGTCCATCTTTTGAAATGGCTTCTTTTCCTTCAGACTCCTTGCAGTCTTACCTATCTTCCATGTCACTCTTAGAGTGGTGTGCTAAAGTCCAGTGTGATTTGTAGGCTTAAATACTTACTTTGGCTTCTCAACCCCTAAGGGTTAAGCCCAACTGTTTAGTTTGGCATTCAAATTCCTTCAGAATCTGGCTCCAATCCACATATCTGGCCTCACCACCTATTACTCCTTTACCCACAGCTGAAACATGTATCCCAAGTATTTGGATGTAAGCACCTCCTTTCGTGGCTTGGTGCCTTTAGTCTAGCGGAGGGTTTGAGAGCCTGGGCTCTGAAGTCACACCAACCTGTTCCAGCAGTGAGATCTCTGTGCCTCAGTTTCCTCCTCTGAAATGGGAGCAAAAATAGTGCCTATTTCTTAAGGTTATGAAACATAAATGAACTAATTTCTGCAGAAAAGAACCTGGCATTTAATAGGTTGTTGATAATTATTAGCTATTAGTTGTCATTGTATATGCTGGTTCTTTTTTTCTGGAGAAAATTCTCTCTGCTATCACTTTTCTTCCACTGAGAGACATTTTACTCTTCTTTCAAGTCCTAGTTCATGGTCACATCTGCAGTCAAGCCTCTCCCTGCTTCAGCAGGTTTTTCCTCTGTGCTTTGTTGGGCCTGGTTCTTATCTCTGTAGCCACAGAAATTACCTTGAACTGTCAATTAGCTGTTTACCTGCCCAACTCACTTATTTGATGTGAGTTCATAAAGGGCAGGGGCTTTCTGTAAGTCAGTTGCTAGTGTTTGCTGAGCAAATGGATACTGTTTTTGCCCTAAGTAATATTTCAAATTCACTGGGGTGGCAGATAGTTAAATGAGTAATTCAGAGTCTGCAGGTATTTAGAAAGGTGTACCTAGTGTTATGGGAGTATATGGATAAGGGTGTTGGGGGTTACCCAATTTAGTCTTTGGGGCCAGAAAAGCACTGTGTTATTCAACTTGGAATCCTTAAGAAGTAGCCTGGCTCTCAATAAAGTGCTCAGTAAATGTTTATTGAATATATAAATGAGGATGATGTTGTTATTATTTTTTGAGATGCTGCTTGTAGACATGGCCTATTGTGTCCTCTTCTGTAAAACAGCTGAATTATTCATGAACGTAGAATGCATTTTTTCTTTCTAACCTATATCAAGCAGTTTAGAGTTTATCAGTTAGTTTGCTCCTTAAATTCCTTCTCCATTTATTTCTTGTAGATCTGTAACTCCTTCTCATATAAAATCTGGAGCCAATTTGCAAGCTGGAGGGAATAGGAAGAGAGAACTGGCCTGGGAGGAAGATAAAAGGAAAGTACAGGAGTGGTTTACCTTTTGTTGGGATTATTTTGGTTTCTGAGAAACAACCCAAAAAGCAAAAGTGAAAAACCAAAACATAAAACTATACCCATAATCACAGTTTTTGGTTCTCAACCGATGAGAAGTCAAAGCGTTTGAAAATAATATGGTTACGGAGACTGGAAAGCCACAGAGACTCAGTGCATAGATTATAAATCTGAAACTCTAAGATAGCCCGAGCAAGTAAAATAGACAAGACACTTTGTCTAGTAAATCTGCTATGACATTTCTTTCTGCTGTTCAAGAAATACTGAAGTCTCAGGAGCTGCCCAGGCTAATTTTCAGTCTCCTGGTAACTGAGCACATACTTTTGCAACTTCGACTATTACCCTTAGGAGAAGGTTGCTTGTATAAAAGCAGTGGTTTTTGGATGAACTGGTAACAGCAATATTAAGTTGCCATTTATCGAACATCTGGAGTGTTCAGGCTGGGTCCTGTGCTAAGTGCTTTGCATAATGTACTTTTTATTATTGTTGTTATTACAATTGAAGATACTAGGGTTCAGAGAAGTCAGGTAACTTGTTCCAAGTCCTGTCGTGAGTAAGTGGTGACGGTAGGATTCGCCCTGCTCGCTGTGGTTATGTAGGTCTTTTACTTTAGTGCCAATTAAGTGAATTATTGGGTCTTTGAGTTTATTTTACCACCTTCTGTGCTAGGCGGTACTCAGTCTAGAAAACTTCCTAACACTTTCCTAGTCGGTCCATTTTTAGCTCTGTTGTTTTTATTTGTTCCTTCCTCAGAGTTTCCTTTGTGACAGAGGAACTAGAGGGGCCACAGAAACTGGGGAGATAAGAAGGTTTTAATTCTGCCTCCAACACTGAATAGCCCTTTGCCTCTGGGCAAGTCACATGACACTCCCTCCCCAGGGACCCCATTTGCGGGTGGGAGTGAAGAGATGGTTGGTACAGCTTTGGATTTGCCTGTACGCCATGCTCCAAGGCTCCAAGACTCCTCCAAGGAAAAGACCCTGGCATTTGTATTTATAATTTCACATGCATTTTCTCAAGGATACCTACAAATTGCTTCTACTTCAGTCTCTGCAGCTTTGATCCCACCGTCTCCCCAGGGTGGTACTGGAGTTCAAATGAGGTAATGTTGGGAATGCACTCTGCAAAAAGAATGCGCTATATGCATACCACAAAACTATTATTAGTTTTACTAGTAGTTAGATAGCAGCCTGAGTTGAGGAAACCGTAGGAACTGGTGGGAGAAAGCAGGGATTCAGACCTGAGGAATGTAGAGGAAGCCTACTAAGCATTCTAGAAGGTGACTGGGGAAAGTGAGGAAATACCTTTCCCAGGGGAAAAATTTCTGTTTGTGAGAATTTAACACACATATTTGCCTGAGGGGCTGGGAATTGAATGAGTTTTTCTATTTCTTGGCTGTAAGGAAAAGTGGAGAAAGGCATTTTTCTAATTGGAGAGAGGAGATTTACAAGTGTCACCAGGATCATGTTACAGAAAGCTCACAGTTAGCTCCTGGTTATTAAGAGGCTCCTTGTTCACTAGTGGATTATCCGTATCATTCCTCCTGGACATTCTGATATATATCTTTTATGAATTTTACTGCCAACTAATACCTCCACCAGAGCCAGGAAAGGGAGAGGACCTGAACCCTAATTTGGTTCATTTCTCTCCATGTTAGCAGCTCTGTCAAAGTTTGTCAGCAGGAAGGTAGCTATAGGAAATGGCTCAAATGAGGTGAAGGGATTAACTATGCTTTCACTATTTTTTTCTTTCTCTTAGCTCAAGGATTTAGAGTAGGTTCTGGTTCTGATTTGAACCGATATAAAGTCGCTAACTCAGAGACCCTGGTCTAGTGTTTCAGGAGACATCAATGTACAGCAGTCTCCAGCAGGTGACGTTCTCAAAGAATCCCTTTGCCCTGAGCCTCGTATCTCCAGGCCTCTCTCTCATTTCCTGTGGGGCGTGGAGGTGTGGGAGTTCGAAACATCTGATACTTGGGCAAGTGGGGAAAGATAACTCCTAAACTGATTGCTCTTACATCAAGAAAAGAGGCTCCTTGTACTTGCATCACTCTAGTGCTTGTGTATAAAAATGTGTATTTCTTTCTGTAGATGCAGTAAATATACATTAAAATTTATTTCATTCATCCTATCGTAATATTTACTCAGATCTGAAATTCTTGCACATAAAATCCTTCTCTGGAAGGCACTTCTCTCTCATTTCAAAGGCCTTTTTTGTTTCTTGTTCCATTTATTAGTTGTGCAGTTTACCAGACTCAACATTTCCTTGATTAGTTATGAAAACTCTATTTGTATCTTGCTCTGAGAATGTCATGAATCCAAGGGAATTAGAAGTGAAATGTGTACATCGGGAATGAGTCATGATGGGAATTAAAATATGCACGTGGAGTCCCCTTTAGATGTTAAGGACTAGAATGAGCAAATGACTGTTCTGGAGGATTCCTCTTCTTGGAACAAATGGGCTATCCACCTTCAGAGAGCAGGGTTGTGACTCCCTGGACGGTTTGTTGCTTGTGGCCCCAACAATGGCCTGGGCACTAAAGAAAGAGAAGTGTAGGTCTTTATGTGAAGGATTTGCCTTATTGCTCCGGGAAGATGGTAGCTGGGAAAGAAGGCTGTGCTCTAGGACATGGGTAGGCACGGCCTGTGTGGTGGAGGTCAGAGCTGGATCTGCTCTGATTCCTGCTTTGTCATGAATTGTAAGTAATAACAATAGTCCCTTTATTTAACACTCTGTAGCAGTACTGTTCGGCATAATGCAGGTCACATGCCATTTTGTATATTCTAAAAGCTTATGCCATTTTATGTTTTCTAAAAGACCACATTAAAAAAAAATGAGGCAGGCATTAATTTAGTAATGTTTTATTTAACCCAATATATTCCAAACATTTTCATTTCTAGTTGTAATCAGTATAAAAAATTATCGAGCTATTTCTTTTATGCTCACCTGAAGTTTGAAATTCCATGTTTATTTTGCCATGACAGCACATCTCAAATCGAATGTTACATTTTCATTAGATATACTGGGTCTGTTTTTAGATTTTGTAAAATGTGCGGTGTTGAAAATGTAGATATACAAATCCAACTCGTGCCAAAGTTTTTCAAGAGTTTAATCAAGTATCAGTTTTAAAATGTTAATTACTGAAAATAAAATGCAATGAAAACGTGGTTCCTCAATCACTCCTGCTCAGTTTCCAGTACTCAGACCTGCCAGACATGGTCAGTGGTTTCTATTTGGGACAGCGTGCTTGTTCAGGAATTCATCCTCACTATCTGAAGAGACCCCTGATCTTGGAGGCAGTAGTAACTGCAGCAAGGATTGCCAGTCAGAAGGCGAGGGCACTTTATATGCAAAGGAAAGCAAATGGTGAGCAAATAAATAAGTGTTGGACCCAGGGATACATTTGAGCCTTTGATGAGTCCTTGAAATTGCACTTGAAAATGGAGTCTTGTTTTTCGCATACCCTCAGCTGATTGCTCCCTCCCAGGTGTTGTGCAGCTGTGAATTCTCCCAGGGGAGTGCTGCTTTATGAGATGGGTGAGTTGGCTTATGAGTGTCAGAGTGATAGTGTGAACTCCTGGAGGCTTTCAGAGGTCAGAGACTTTGTACGCTTTTATTTGAGTCCTTCCTTTGCTCCAAGAGAGCAGTGCACATCTGGCAGCAATTTAGATATCTAGAATAAACCACATGTCTTCCTTTTAGGTCAAGAGACTTAGGTGATTCGAGTTCCTTTGTACAGTTTGCTTGTTTTTTAACTGCTTTTTTGTGTGTATATAAATTCAGTAATTAAGCTAATAGATGTATGTCCGGTGTCGCTTAGAGTAAATCAGTTTGCAAACCTCTAGCTCTGATTTGCTTACGCTTCTATGTAGTATTCCTGCTCCACTCCACCCAGTCGTCCTGAATCCTAGTGTTAGCATTTCTTCAGGAGATGAGTATTTCATTATAAGAATGACTGTGGGTGTCATTTTTCTGAGTCCCTTCTCTCTGGCAGGCAGCCTGCCAGATATTTTACAGGTATTTATTTTCTTATAACAACACTTGGATGTTGTCATTGTTGCTTTCATGGGCATTATTACTTCCATCAGGAAACTGGTTTAAGTAGCTTAGCAGCTTTGCTTATGTGAGAGTGCTAGCCCAGGGTCAACAAATCACAGCCCTGGACCAAAGCTAACCTGCTGCTTGTTTTTATGTAGCCCACGAATAAGATGGCTTGTAAATTTTTTAATGGTTAAAAAAAACAAAGCAAAAGAAGCATATAATTTCATGACATGAAAATGTATGCAATTCAAATGTCAGGGTTCATAATGTTATTATTATTTTGTTTTTTTTAAATGAAAGTAGCATGCAGGAATGAAGGTGAGCAGAGGCAGGCAGGCAGGAAAAGAGAGGTGGTTCTTCTTGGCTGTTCCCTCCTGACCTGGGATGCAAACCCTGGGTCCTTGGGATGTATGTGGGCTACAACTGGCCGGAGGTGGCTGACCCAACTGTTTCTTCAACATCCTGGGTCAAGGGCCGTGTGGGTCCTTCCATGTCTGGCTAGTACTGGCCCTAAGGTCTCACACCTTGGATAACAGGGATATTTACTAGGAATGGAACACTGTAGGTGGAAAAGGAGATTGAAACTTGGGATAAGTTAACTTCATAATGCCATATAGAGGGGCTGCAATTTAGCCTAATTCCTAATTGTGTTACTTTTAACAGATATGCTGACCACATTGCCTTTCAATTAGAACTGCATCAGGACCCCTGAAGGACTTATTACACCAGGGATTACAAAACCTCTTCCCCAGAGTTTAAAGGTGCTGTATGTTTCAGGTGGGCCCCAGATTTTGCGATTCTAATAAACTCCCAGGATATGTTAATGATGACTCCACTCTCTGCGGACCACCCTGAGTATGAGTAGCCCTACCATTACTACATCCTACTCAACAAATAGTGAGTTCTAGAAGGATTCAAGCCCATGTATTCCCCAAAAGAAATGAACTAGAAATTTAAATCAATGTAGAAGTTAAAGTCAAGTGCATTCCAATCAGTTTTTTAGGCATTGGTAAATATTTGATTTCTGCCTCCATTGTTTTCATTAAAACCCATGCTTTCTGATTCTATGCGGGTTCAGGCCACCATACATAATGATTTACATATGTCTTTGTGCCCAGTAGGGAGGGAGTTGGGCTGAAATGACCACTTTGCTGGTGACACAACTCTTGCATTTTTGAAAATTCACTTTTTTTTCCAGTTAATTTTAAAATAACTGTGATATTTATAAACCAGCAATGAGTTCTTGTTGATTGCATGTCAAGCCCTTTCTCCTTCTGTAGCCCCACTCTCCCATTTCTCTGTTAGCTAATGAGGAGACATACGGGTGTAGGAAAAAGCTTCTGTAGTTGATTTGTACTGGCTTTGGTCATGAAAATGAATGCAACTATTGCTAGAGCTTGTTATCTTAGTTATTAGCTTAGTATTATATTAAAAATCATTATTTAAGGATTAGGAATGGGGAGAATGAAGACTGGTGAAAGATTTTAGCTTTTTTTTTTAATGTTGATTCATAGCCTTGTTTGGATTTAAAATAAGTGACAAAAATTTCATTTCTTCCTATAGTCTCATATTGATGTAAAGAAGAAAATAGATCTCGTGGTTTTTTTGTTTTGTTTTGTTTTTTTTTTGCCTTCTCCAGGCTGTTTCTATTTGTGGTGCACCTCATTTTTCTGATTCCCCCACTTTCATCTCTGGCTTCTGGGTCTCTCCCCAATAATGGTGTTTAGGGGTCATCAGTTGGTTTTGTCTAAAGAAATATATACCCAGTAGAAGGGGAACTTTGGTGGATTCTCTTACTAAGTAGATAAAGTCCTCTTTCAGAGAGCCAGGATATAAGCCATCCACTGGGAATTCTTCTCCAGGAAACATGAATCATTTCTATCCCGACATAAAACCATCGGCATGTCCGTGGATGTCATCCTGCATACCTTTGTCATGCCTGGAGGCTGGCTCTACTATGATGTGTTTGCTCTTTCGTGATGGCCTTTCCAACCTTGTTGTCCTTCCTTTTTTTGCCTGTTTCTAGAAGAAAATGTATTCCCCAGGAGCTACAAATAACCGACCGCTGTCAGCTGTGCCTGCTGCCGTATTATTTTTCTACTCATTCCTTTAGTTGGATGTGAGAGAACCTCTCTCTTGCTCTGGTTTATGTCACTTAATTATTTGTATTTTCGCTGGTTTCATGTTTATTTAGTTCTGTCATACTGCTTAACCTCTCTAACCTTGTTCACAGCTTTGTCTGAGCCATGATTTCAGCATGTGACTTCTAACTTGTGGTAAATTAATGTTGAGTTTCCTCTCACCCACTTTGACCCTTGTTATTAAAACCTTATTTAAAGAAATTACATCTAAATCATATACCCATCTAGATTTCTGTACTGGAATAATCGAAATTCACTACATGTTCTTCCAGACTGGTATGAGATAAAAGGGCTTTTGATCTTTCCTGGCCTCTTATCTTGAGCAAATAGAGATTTTTGAAAAGGAAGTTTATTATCAAACACTTATAAAGAATCTGAGAGGAGGGAAAGAGGGAATGATGAAGAGAATGGATAAGTGAAACTGAAGGTTTAATTCCTGTCTGAGGGAAATTAGGGTCGGTATGAATAATAATAGTAAATATGACAATAGCTTACATTTACTATGTGCTTACCATCCTCGCAGTAAAGGTACTGTGCTGCTTTATTATTTTTGTATTATTTTATTTAATCCTTATAAGCATATAAATAGATATAAATGCCCATATAGATGAGAAAATTAAGGCTTAGAGAGGTTAAGTAACCCCTCAATGGTTATACAACTACTAAAGGAAGAGAGAAGTTTTGAACCCAGGAGTTGGGCTAAAGTAAAATATATGTACTAGAACATATTATTATAGACAAATAGGCAAACCTATTTGATAACTTTCCCACAATGATAATACTAATTTTTAATGATAAACCAACATCAGTAAAATTTTTCTGGTTACTTATTTCATGGTAGGCAATGTATTTAAGGCATACACATGTTTTCCTTTAGTATTCAACAAGCCTATTAGAAAAATACTTTTACTATCATGTCAATTTTACCTGGGAGAAAACTCCCAGGCTTAGAAAAAGCTCATATTCTTGACCTAATTCCTGTGGTGAGTGAGTAGAAAATCTGTGTGACCACATTATTTTTATGATTATTATTGTTACTAGCTAGAGTTGACTCTCTGCAGTAAGGACTAGACATTATTCTTTGCACTTTGCACTTACTAATTCATTTAATCCTTGTTGTGCACATAAGGAAACAAAGGTGCAGAGTGGTTAAGTTTACCAAACTATTTTAGGTTCCATCTATGCCCAGGCAAGTTGGCTTTGGTGTGTTTGTATGTAACCACCAGGCACAAGACTGCAAACTCTGGGGTTTTGGGGTTTTTTTGTGCTACTTTTGTGGTTTACTTGCTAGTGTGGATAGTCCTATAGGACGATTAAACTTCATTCCTATATGAAATCAACCCATTTCAGAGGAGCTTGTGGAAATAAAAGAACCAGAAACTTGTTTTTTGACGAGATAAACCGAATTTAAAAAATTCTTTGAGGGTGGTATGTGTGTGCATGACTTTGAGGAATTTCAAATCAGATCACACTTGGAAATGTCCCCATAGGTCAAGTCAGACCTGGTGGAATTAATTTCCTTGTAGAGGGAGAATCTGTATTTGGGTGTCAACCCATCATTCTCATCGGTGGGGGCGGCCAGGCAGCTTTCCCTGCTGGCTGCTCTTCCCTTCATTGCCTGTCCCCTGGATAAGGGCAGCCTGAGTGATCTTCTTAAATGTAAGTCAGATCATGTCAGCTCCCTGTCTAATCTTTTGGTGACTTTCTATTTCACTTTAGACAAAATTGAAACTCTTTTGCGCAACTCACAGTCTTCATGATCTTGCTTCTGCTTATTCTTGAGAAATCATCTATCTACTCCACCATGGGCTCTGCTTATTTTTATTCCATCTAGTTCTTGGACCTTGTCAAGTTCCTTTCTGCTTCAGAGAGCTTGGGACGCTGTTCCTTTGCTCGCTTTACCTCTCTCTCAGGTTCTTTTAGGCAATTTCTTTCATGTCCCAAATTAAAGTTGATTGTCTTGGACAGGACATTGCTAATTATGCTGATGAAATAGAACTCTGGTTGATAGTCTCTATTGTGCTTCCCTGTTTATTGTGTCCTGAAAACTTAAAAAATATGTAAACACATGCATATATGCTTGTTTACAAGCCCATGAAAAGACCCAAAGGGCAGGGCTCATGATAATTTTTCACCGTGTACCTAGCATCTAGCACAGTGCAGTCAATAAACAAAGGTATTATTGAATGATTGTATTAATTAGTTCCAGGTAAAAAGAATAGCGTGTACAAAGACGGGAACAGGTCACTTTAAGAAACAGTGCAAAGTGTGGATGACTGACACTAAATTGGATTTGGGAGCAGAAGGAGATAAAGTAGTTGGGGTCAGACCATTAAGGGTTAGGTAGTGCATGTGACGGAATTTGAACATGGGGAAATAAGCAGATCATTCAAGGCAGTAGAGGTATTGAGTCAGAGAGAATATTCTAATGTCTTATTTTTGTTTAGGGTATGCAGAATCCTTGGATTGATTCTACTCATTGTCCTTTGTATTTAAAATGTATTTGTCCCAGACATGATTTTGCTACAGTGATTGAACAGGCAGAATTTCAAGCAGAACCCTGAAAATTAAAATGTGCCGAAGATGTAAGTGTGCTCCTTTATGGCAGAATTTGGCGTTTCATCTATCAGATGGGGATGAGACAATGATAAAATGAAACTAAATATTTTATACAGTTAAGTTATTTATTGCTGTTCAGGTTGTTTAACTTTCCATTTAAAGGAGGGAATCTTACATTTGGATGTTATCTCTTAAGTCATTTAGATGATACATTTCTACAGATTTTAGACTCTTTGTTAGAGCTGACTTTCACATTCAGTTGACAGTATTGCTTTTAAGAAGAATGCTAAGTAGTTCTGGGTCATGATATAGTGACTGTCTTTGATCCCTGTCCTGGGAAGGACAACACTGTAATAATTATTATTTATTGAACATTTACTTAGTGGCAGGCATTGAGCTAATCGTCTTACATTATGTTGGTAAAACTTTATAGCATCTGTTTGAGGTGGCTGTATTTCCATTTTACAGTTGGAGAAACAGGCTAAGTAACTCTTCAAGTAAGTCGTGGAACCAGGGGATTAAATTCAGATCTGTCTAACTCAAAATGCCCTGCTGTTAATTTTCTCTTCTCCTACCTCTGTAGAGGAGGGAATCATGTAGGACTATTGAAATGAACTAAGCATAACTATAGTTAGAGAAAGCTTATGGAAATAAATTAGATCAGAGTTAAGCTGAATGCAAACACTAATCAAGGAATTCTGAAAACATTTTTTTTTTTTTTTTAATTTTAGCAGTTTTTAGACTAGTGCATACTTAGGCAGACATTTTATTTAACCCGATAGCACGGATCAGAGCTAATGGGATTAGTTTCACTGATGAGGCAGTACTCCAACAGAATCTTAATGGATAAGTATGAACATTATCTGGCTAACTAGTTGGAATGCCTGTGCTTATTTATTTACCTACTGGTCTCCTCTTCACAATCTCTTTCACTCTTCTCTCTAGAATAAGTTCTAGGCAGAATAGTCAGAGGAACTTTAAATATATGTGTGTTCTGTGTATGTGTGTGTGTATACACGCATAGATGTGTATACATACATAGATATATATGTAGGATCATCTAATTCCCTTGCTTGACTGGGCATACTATGGGAGAAAATATTTGCATTTACATTTCATAGATGATAAAGGGTTTAAATATGCAAACTAGGTAAAGAACGCATACAAATCAATAGCAAAAAAATGATTAAAAAATGGGTAGAGGATCTGAAGAGACATTTTCCCCAAAGAAGACATTCGGATAGCCAAAAGATACATGTAAAAGTGCTCTATATCATTAATCAGCGGAATGCAAATCAAAACCATATTGAAATATCTCACACATGTTAGAATGGCTATTATCCAAAAGACAAGATATAGCAAAGGTTGGTAAGAATGCAGAGAAGGGAACCATTGTGCACTATTGATAGGAATGTCAATAGGTACAATCGTTACGGAAAACAATATGACAGCTCCTCAAAGAATTAAAGATATAACCATCATATGATTCAGTAATTCCACTACTAGGTTTATATCTAAAAGAAATGAAAACACTAGCTCTAAAAGCTATCTGCACCCCATGTTTATGGCAGCATTATTCACAGTTGCCAAGACCTGGAAATAACTGGTGTCCACCATCCATGGATGAAGGTTAAAGAAAATGTTTATTCAAACACACACAGACAGAGGAAATCCTGCCATTTGCAACAATATTGCTAGATCTTGAGGGTATTATACCAAGCGAGATAAATCAGACATAGAAAAATACAATATGATCTTCCTTATATGTGAAATCTAAAAACAAAACAAGACTGAACTAATACATATAGAGAACAGACTGGTGGTTGCCAGAGGTGGAGAGTGATGGGGGTGTGGGAGGGAAAATGGAAAAAAATCGGTGAAAAGGATCAAAAGGTACAAATTTACAGGTATAAAATAAATATATCCCAAGGATATAATTTACAGCATGGCCACTGTAGTTAATAATAATAATATATTGTATATTTGAATGTTCCTAAAAGAGTAGATCTTAAAAGTTCTCATTAAAGAAACCAAAATTTGTAACTCTGTATGTATCTCTGTATATATGTGATAATTTGACTTATGGTGATGATTTTGTAGTATATACACATATCAAGTAGTTATGCTGTGCACCTGAAATTATTGTTATATATTAATTATATCTTAATAATGAATGCATATAAGATGATCTCATGCCCTTGCCTAAAGGGCCAATGGCTTCTCTTTCATTTGGAATAAAGTTGAGCATTGTTTTCATCACTCTATAGCTCTGCATGACGTCCTCTGCTTCCCTCTCATCTCCTCTAAGGCGTTCAGCCTTATTTCTCTGTCTTAGATACTCTAACATCTTTTCAGGCCCTGGACCCAAAACAAATGTGGGGAACATGGGTGCTACTGGAGCTTAGGCTGGACTAAGTGAGCTGGTACACTAGGTGGCCCAAGCACTTTGGACTTATCTTAGTGCAAAGGAAAAGCTTTGGAACATTTTGGATAATCGAACACCTTTGAGACATTTTAAGCATAAGACTAAATGTGATAGAACCATTGTTTAAGCTGGGAAATAGGACAACCTATCGTCTTAATGACTTTTCAGAGTCCTTGCATTGGCTTTGGTCATTGTCCTTTGTATTTGGAAATTAATTGTTACAGTTATGGCCACCTTAATGATTGTGTGGGAAGAATTTTGATGAGAAGGCTGCCACTTAATGCATGACAGTGCTGTTTCTGTCCTTGGGTGTGGTGCAGTCAGCCAGATTTAAGGCACGTGTTCCTTGAAGTCAATGAACTGGGCTCGGGTTTAGTACTGGCCCCAGACAGCAGTCTGTCTGATCACACTTTAATGAAACTGTGTCATCTGTAAAATCTGTAAAACTTGGATAAGCAAATATACCAAACATTTGAAAAATGCTAATAAATGTAAAATATTTTTGGCACAAAACCAATGTTAATACAGAGTTGGACATTTTTGTTTAGGCAGGGAAATCATAAATTTATCAGTAATTTTTGTTCTTATGACCGCTTAGATCATTGACAACACAGTTTAATTTCTTTTGGTATGAATAAATAGTTAGCACTTGTAATCTTAAACTAATTTTTTGGGCAGGTGAGTTGCTGGCCTATTACCCACTAAAATCCTGAGTTTCCCAGTCTTGACTGGGGGTGTGGCTTCATATTTTTCCCTTTGAGGCAGGCGCTTAATGAGTTAAATTCCACACATGTATGTGTCAAAGTTTCAGCAACCCTGTGACCATTTTGTAAGCCTCTGTGAGTTTGTCTTGTTAATGAGAAAACGGTGACGGCTTAGAGAAGTTAAATTCACAAGGTCAAAGAGTTAGTAAATATAGTGCAAGGCGTCTAACTCAGTTTCTGATTAACTCCAAAACCCATGCTCTTAATCTCATCCCTGTCCTAGACCTAAGGCCATCCTGATAGACTGGAATCGTAAGAACTGATAGAGGAGATCTTCCTTCCTATAGACCTTAAATAAAAATATTCCTTAGACCATTTGTCTAAAGCTCATCTTTCTGTCTTGGATTAGATTCTAGAATTAGAGATATAATTTGTCTTACCTTATCGATTTTTTTAGTAAGTAGTATAGCCATCAGTCTTTTGTACTCAATCAGAGCTAAGTAAGAAAGTTTTCTATTTAAAGAAACTTGTGGCTAATCCCTTGGTAAAGTATAGAATTATTTTATAATTGAATATTGATGTCTTATTCTGTTATATAACTTGACTTAAAAAAATTACATGATAGTAACATTTTTTGCTGTGTACTAGATGTTCTTATAAGCACTTTTCAATTAGTGTTTTTACTCTGATCCTACAGCAGTGCTGTGAGATTAGATGTTATTATTATGTCCATTTTACAGAGTAGGAAACTGAGTTGCAATGAAGCTGGATGATGGGGTGGTTTCATGTCACTGACCTATATGATCGTAGGACCCCATCCTTAGAAGGATCTCACAATTGATTTAATGTTCTGCAGTTACTATGTAAAATTCCTTATAATTTTGACCAAGGATCCCTCTATTTTTATTTTGCACAGGGGTCTTTAGATTATGCAGCTGGTCCTGCCCAGGTGAGTTTTCCAGGTTTGCTGAGTGGGGAGTAGCAGAGTTGGGATTCAAATTCAGACTGCCTGGCCCCACCTTTTTCATGTCTATTCCCAGGATTTCCATATCTCATATTCTGTAATTTTTTTAAATGTTATTGAAGGAATTCGTATCACTACATTGTGCATGCTTTCGGAATCCATCATCGTAAATCAGCATCTTTTGTGTAATATTTGAGTTTAGTACCAACCACATCCCATATTGATGAAGCAACTTCCTTCCACCACCTTTTTCTTTGGACCTGTATTTAGAAGCAGAGTTTTGATCATTTTTGTTGAATTGTTTGGATTTGAGCTTTGTCTGTTGGGCCAAGTGTCTGATACATACCGTTTCCCACAAGGTTTGTAGGAGAGCAACAGAGGGGAGGATTGGAAGATATGTTAGCATTGCCATAGTGTAAAATAAAGGGGAATTAAGTGGACTCATTGTAATGTTTGTTTTTTACAACTTTGCTGAGAAAAAGAAACAGAAAGCTCCATTGCATAGGAGAGGAAGGCAGTTCTTCATCACTGCCTCTGTATGTGGTGCTTTGTGGACTGGAGACATTTAATTACCACATACAGTTTTATGGGCTGTTTTATGAGAAGCTGCTTTTTAGCCTGTCATGGGTTGCTGTGAAGGGAAATACAGAAAGACAGAGGACTTCCATCACTTTGGCAAAAATCGTTTCTCTCTGGTCTATGACTAGAACCTGAGTCTGCCTGAATTCTTTCTCTCAGGCTTTCCTGAGAACTTTCTGTGAAGTTAGAAACCACCAATACACCAGAGCCAGAGGTGGACGAAAGAGTAAGGACATAAGTGTACTTGCTCTAGGACACAGGTGGCTCTGATGTAGGCAGGCAGAACCCCCAGAGTTCCAGAAGCCCCAGGAAAGTAGTTGACATGGGTAAGATGGATCTAGGAAGCTCAGAGGAGTGAGTCAGGTGGAGAAGTGAGAAGAGCCTCCTAATTGAAGGGGGCAGCAAAAACAAAAACATGGAGGGGAGGGAGAATGTCATGGTCAGAACGACCTCTAAGTATGTGTTCCTGGCTGAAGTTTTGGGGAGGTGAAGACCAAATGCTGAACTTTGTATACTAAGTTAAGGAGTGTGGATTTATATTCCAATGTATTAGGGACAGTGATGATGATACACAGCATTTATTGAGGATTTCTCCATAAGTTAAAGATGTCTGTGATCCCTAATCTTATTATACATACCTGTTAGAGTGACATGTCGCACAGATTTGCATCCTTGTTATTAGTATCTGAGACCACTGGGGAGTCTGGAGGCATTTGGGGTCCTCATTCTACCATCTACAACCCCAGGACCTGGGGACAGACAGCAAACATTTTTAAACCTTTGTTTCCCATTCTCAAAACTGGACACAATAATCATATCTCTTTTATAATTTATCAGGAACACGATGAAGTAAGAGTGTATACTCTGTATAAATAATGGCTATTATTAGGATCCTCTAGTGAAGGAAATTTTATTTACTAATGTACACACACATATACAGAATATATCATTCATGGCAACATTTTTATGTCATTTCAAAGTTGGGGAGCTTTAGGAGGACTGTGGTGAAGTGGTTTCCTTTTAGGAAGAATGGGTAACTAATTGCCAGAATGAGAGGGAGGGTGGGTGAGGAGGATGAAAGCTTCCTCTGGGCAGTGACTTCTCCCCAGGTGTGATCTTGGCACATCTCTTGACCATTCTGAGCTTCATTTCCTTCTAGAAAATGAAAATGCCTTGTAAAAATTGTTATGAATGAAATTATTTGATGCAGAGTGTTTGACACATAGCAAGTGTTCCATCATTGGCAACAGTTACTTGTTTTATTTTTCAAAAGAAAGTCGTATTCCAGTGTTAAGTGTTGGAGGAGTGGGAAATGAACCTAAGAGGTGTTTATATTGGGTCCCTTCCTCTTTCCTTACTCTTTGTCCCTCAACCCCAGCCCCAGCCCCCACCCAGTTCCATTCTTTTCCTCACCTGAAATCGAATGTCTTGCAAATGTGGTGCAGCCTTTGCTGTAGGGTCCTCAGACATGCCCTTCTCTCTGAGCAAGTGAATCAGAACATGAACCACTGAGGCTGCTGGTTGAGTTTTCTAACTGTTCATACCTTCACAGGTGGGGATGGTGAACTCAGCCCAGACTGAGACTGGAGGAGCTGGCTCTGCTGGTGGAGGGCTTGTTGCCTAGGCTATGTTTACCTATGCTGATGACAAATGGGTTGTCACCACTTCCTGATGCCTGCACAAATATATCAAGTTATAGGGGAGATGGAAAGCAACAATTTTCTCTTGAAATGAGGTGGATGCAGGTGTTAATTTCTTTTGAGGGACAGCTAATTTTCTGTTTTAAGAGAAGCTGGATAAAGCTTTAACTTTGAAAATACGCGTTTGTGAAGCTGGCAAGACTCATACGAAAAAAACAGTCCTGGCGCCGGACTGTTAGGCTTCCTGTCATTTCAGCAGCTTATTGGGTTTATTTTACTGCTTTGGGGGATTAGAAAATAGTCTCTGAAGGCCATTTCTTTAATGACTTGGAATATTAATGTGGAAAACTTGCTTCTTGGACAATACAGTGAATATGATAGCTTTTGTCTCTAATTGGCTATTAAGTCTTCACTCCCTGAAGCCTTTACAGTTTTTCTTTATTGTAAAAGGTAATGCGCATTAAGAAAAGTACACAAAACAGTAGCTCCATGACTTATCATGAAGCGAGTGTGTTTGCGATTATCGCTGACATTGATGTCAAGACAACGCTGCGCGGTTCCATACATGGGCCTCCCATACCTTCCCAACCTTCCCGTCTCTCAGACCCCCCAGAACGACCACTGTCTCCATTTTATAAAGAAATAGGAAAGTCATTATTTGAATAACTGTTTTCTCACCTAAATTTATAAACATGCTGGTTTTGTTTTGTATCTGTTTTGAATTTCATGTAGATGGAGTCATACAATATTGTTTTATGTTTGGCTTTTTTCCCAAAATTGTGGTTTTGGTGTTCACTGCTGTTGTGGTGTGTAACTGTCATTCATTCACACTTGCTGTATTTTATTATCAAAATATACCACAATTTATATATATATATGTATATATACTCAACTTTTGCTATATTTCTAGTCTTTAGTTACTATAAACAGTGATGTTATAGGCATTCTTACAATTGTCTCTTGAGGCACATAAAACATAGATTCTGTTGATTGTGTTCCTAGGAGTAGAGTTCTTGGGGCCGTTGTATGCGTATACCCATCCATCCATCCATCCATCCATCCATCTATGCAGCCATCCATCCATTTGCCATCTATATAAATCTTCAGCCTTCATGGTGTTAAATGTTTGTGGTTTTTGTTTTTTTTTTTCTTTTTGTATTCAAATAGAGACTTTCATTAGAGAATGTTTTTTTTTTTTAAGGAAATGTTCAGGCAGAAATGAAGGTAATAGGCAGGCAGGTAGGAAGAGAGAGGAAGAAGAAGCATTCTATTTTTATTTAGTTGTTCACACTGGTTGTTTCCCCTCAGACCCAGAACTCAACCCAGGGATATGTGGCCTGTGCTTCTTCAGAAGTGATTGACCTAACCGGCATCTACCACAGTGTGCTGAAGAAAGATTTTTAAAAACTTAAAAATCATTACTCTCAAGTATAAAATGAACATGTGTCAACTATTTTATTTATCTCATTAATACATGAAAGAACCAATAATATTTTGCAACTGGTTCAAAGACCACTTTTAAAGACCCACACGCAGGCAATTGAGGGTGCTGCAGTGAATCGATGAGTAGATACAAAAGGCAGTCTGCAAGGCAATCATTTATTGCATTCCACCAGATCCAGTTTATTTGCATTTTTATGGACAAGAAGCATTCTAGTATTGTCAGTTTTGTACAATTTAAGTCATTGTAGAATAGCTCAAAGACAAATGAAAGGCAGAATAACAAGGAAGGGTGCACTATTCCTCTTATTTTCTTCCCTATTCAAAGACTCACAATTTTTCTGGCAGTAGTTAACACCAGAAGTGATTGTTTCAAATCACTCTCCCACCAGGAGTGTACCAGCGGTCCTGTTGCTTCACATTCTTGACATAATTCTGTCACATTTTTCATTTTTCCATTTGGCTAGCGATTCTGTAGTATTTCTTTGTGGCTTTAATTTGCATTTTCTTGGTAAGAATGCGTTTCTATCCAGATGTTTATTGGTCATTTGAAAATATATATATTTTTGTGAACTGCCTGTTCTGGTCTTTTAATCATTCAAAAAAATTTGGTCCCTCCTCTTTTTTGGAGGGGCGGGTAGGAATTCTGTATATGCATTCTATACATTAATATACTATATAGTGTACAATTATATGTGTTGCAGATTTCTTCTTTCACTTTTTCACTTGCTTTTTCATTTTTACTTTTTCTGGTGTCTTTGAATGAACAAAGCAAGTTTAATGCAGCCCAGTTTATTTTTTATTGTTAGTATTTTTCATATCTCTCCTTCGAAAGTCTTTTACCACCCTGATTTCTTGAAACTACTTTTGTGTATAAAAGCCTACAAACAATATTATTTTACTTTCAAATTTACATCTAAAATCCATTTAGAATTAATTTTTCCATTTGATATGAAAGAGTATTAATTCCTTTGGAACCATTTATTAAAAAGACTGTCCTGCTGCTGCTACTTACCAGAGGACCTTTGTCATGAACTAAGTGTTCATACATGTTTGGGTCTGTTTGGGGGCCTTTATTTAAGTTTCATTGCTCTAGTTGACTATTTTTACACCAGCCTCATACTGTAGTGTGTTAATAACAATTTCATAGCAAGTCCTTATTTCTGATAGACCGATACTTTCTATCTTGTTGCTCTTTTTAAAGATTATTTAACCTTTTGTATTTCCTTTTGAGTTTTAGCATGAGTTCATCAAATTCCATAAAAACTGGACTTTCATTTGTGGTTTTTAAGACTTCATTGAGTGTCTAGAAAATTCACTCCTGGGTATTTATCCAAAAGATATGATAACATATGTCCACATAAAAGAGGAGTTGTCCCTAAATATTTATAGTACTTCATAATTGCTCCAAACTGGAAATATTTTTATAATATACAGCCACCAAACCATGAAATGAATGAACCACTGCTATACCAGCATCATTGACAAATCTCAAAAACATTATATTAAGCAAAGGAGACCAGACACAAAGAATACATAATGTGATTCCATGTATAAGAAGTTTCATAACAGCCTCTACTACTCTGTAGTGATACATACCAAATCACTGGCTGACTGGAGGAGTGGGTTAAAGAGATTGCGGGAGAGACCTGCACAGGGGCATATGATGGGGTGATGATTACTGAGGTCATCAAACCGTAACCTAAGAAAGCATGTATTTGATTGTATGTAAATTATACTTTAGTAAAGTTTTATTTGTTTATGTTTTTAAGATTCCATTAATTCTGTAGATCTGTTTGGGAAAAGCTAATAGTTTTACAAGTTGAATTCCAATCTATGAATTATGGCATAGAACTCCATGTATTGTTTGCCTTTAAATTCTTTCAATAATAGCCCCTTGTTTTCTACATAGAAATCTTCCACATTTTTTAAAAATAATTAATCTTAGACACTTATTTCTAGATATTCTGGAGTATTTTTTTATGTTATTATGGAAGTTACTTTTTATGTTTCCTAAATAATTTTTTGAAAGTTACTTTAAAAATTTCATTAATGTTTATAGCTGGTGTATAAACTTGCAGTTCTTGTTTATTTATTGATATTTTTAAACAAGCAATGTTACCTCCCTTATTAATTGTGATTTCTATAGGTAATTTTAATTTCTGCATTCACAATCATAACTGCTGCAATGATACTTTCATTTCTTCTTTTCTAGTGATTTTGCCTGTTAGATCTTTTCTTACCTGAATATGTTGGCTAGAATTTTTAGTAAGATGTTGATAGACTTCACAGAGAAAGCTTTCATCATTTAATTATTATACTTTAGGTTGGCTTAGGTTTACAGTAGCTTTTTAAAAAATATGTTTTAAAAATAAATTTACCTTCTGTTCATATTTTGCTAAGAATTTTTGATCAACGGATATTGAATTTTATTGAATCCATTCCTACATATATTAAAATAATTACATATATTTTTCCTTTCGTTCTGTTAGTGTGAATAATATCTAAAAAAGGTTAAACAGGCACACCCTGGTGGAGTAGCAGTTTGGTCAGCTGCCTTTGGCCAAGAGCACAAGTCACGTATCCTATGGACCTGGGTTTAAGATCCAGGCATTGCTCCTTTAAAAAAAACAAAACATAAAACAACAACCATACTTGTTTGGAATAAGCTTAATTGGGTCAAGATGGATTAATCTTTTAATATATTCTATATTTCTTGTTAATATTTTGTTGAGACTTTCTTACTCTGTATTCCTGAAACTTTCCTTTCTTAAAAAGCCCTCAGGTTTTGGCTATTGAGGTTACTCTTAAAGGGAGTTAGAAAATATTGAGTTTTTTGTATTTTTCTGGAAATGTTCGAATATGACCATCATTGCTTCTTTAAATTTCTGGTAGATTTTCCTAGTGAAGTTAGCAGGATATTGGTATTTTCTTTGTGGTAAGATTTTAAATTATGCATTACAATTTTTTACCAGTTTGAGACTATTCAGAGTTTCACATTTATTCTCTGTGTTAGTTTCGGCAAGATGTAGTTTTCTAGAACTTTTGCCCCTTTTATCTAAAATTAGCAAACTTTTTTTCATCATTTTTTCTTATTTGTTTAATGTCTGAATAATCTATAGAGATTTCTCCTTTTTATTTCTGACACCTTTTTTCTGATTCTTCATTCCAAGAGTTTATTAATTTTATTAATCTTTCAACACTTCTGAGTTGATCCTCTGTATTATTGTGTGCTCGTTTTATCCTTGTTAATTTCTGCTCTTCGTCCATTTCCTTTCTTCTACTTTTTCAATTTAAATCTGATGTTTTTCTAGAACATTTTGAAGGAAAGAAGGGACAGAGGGACAAAGGAAGGAAAAGTCACTTTTATTTGCTCATTTTATTTTTGGTTTTTTTCACACCAGCCCCAGATCCTGAACCTGAGTCCTTGGGCTTTATAAGGGTTTCAGCCGCCTGAGCCACAGGAGCGTGCCGCAAATTCGCTGATTTTTAAAAATGACTTCTTGCAATGGGATGCTTAAGTCACTGATTCTCAGATTTGGTTCTACTGTAATAATGTATTTAAGCAATACTTTTACCTTTAAGTATTATTTCTGTTGCATATCACAATTTTATATGAAATTATTATGCTGTCATTCAGTTGAGTGTTTTCTACTGCTCTTATATTAGATAATATAAATTCTTCATATAAAATACAAAATTTTTTGTATATAGCATATTGCTGAGTTTGATAGCTTTTTCTTTTAAATTGGAGCATTTTGTTTATTTTCTAATGTAATTTGCACATATTTGGGTTGAAATTTGCTATCATATTAAATACTTTCCTTTAGTCCCACTTTTTCCATGCTCCTAATCTCCCTCTTTTCATGTGAATTGAATTTTCTTACCATTTCACTTCTCTCTATTAGCTTGGAAATTTTACATTCTTTTATTATTATCTTGATAATAACGTTAGAGGTTTTAATACACATCTTGATTTAAGCCTTAGAACATTTTAATGTTATTTATGTCGCTCCTGATTTGTCTTTATTATTGTATGTACTTTATATTTCAAACATTCAAGGTAGTATTATTGTTTTACACAATCATCATTTGTTTTGATTTATTCATGTATTTTTTTTTTCTTTTTATCATTGCTTTTCCATCTGGGATCACTTTTTCTTTGCCTGAAAAATAAATACCCTTTAGTATTTCCTTTATTTTGTGTCTGCTGGTGACAAAACCTTTTTGTTTTTGTTTGAGTGGTCTATTTCATCACCATTTTTAAAGATGTTTTCTCTGGGCATAGGATTCTAGATTCTCAGTGATGTTCTTTCAGCATTTTTATTTGCTTATGTCTAACTTCCCTTGTTTCTGTTGGTAAGTTAGAAGAAAGTCTATATTTTTTCTCCTTGGGTGATTTAAATTTTTTTCTCTTTGTGGTTTTTAGCAGTTTTATATTAATATGTGTAGGTAAAGTTTTATTTTTATTTATACTGCTTAGGGTTTTTAGGACTCCTTGTTTTAGCTCTTCCTAATTCTACCTTCCTAGGTTCAGTGTCAGTCTTCAGATTTGGAAAGTTCTCAGCCATTACCTTGTCAAATATTGCTTTCCCCATCCATCCTCCTCCCTTCCTCGGGCTATAGTTACTTTTGACTTGTACTTTATCACTATATTCTATAATGTGTCTTATCCTGTATTTTCCAACCTTCGGTCTTTCTTTGCTTCGCTCTAGTTGTTTTCTTCTGACTTCTAGTTCCTGCTTCAACTGTATTTATTCTTCTAGAGTTAAATTATTATTAAATACTATTTATTGAAGTTATTCTTCTAGAGTTAAGTTATTTTATTTGATAAAAATTTAGGTCCAAACTTTCCATTTGGCTTTCCTTTTTGAATTTTGCGTTTATATTGATTTACTAAATCTGAAAGCTAGATACCCTAAAACAACAGAACTTGATTCTCTCACAGTTTGGAGTCTTTAAGTTTGAAATCAAGTTGTCTGCAGGGTCACACTCCCTTTGAAGGCTCTAGAGAAGAAGCCATTCCTTGCCTCTTGCACTTTCTTGTGGTATTACATCCCTTGTCTAGAGACCACATCGCTGTTCCATTTTTATGTTGTCTTGTCCTCTGTGTGTTGGTCTGAAACCTTCCTCTGATATTCTCTTTTAAGGGTGCATTAGATTGCATTTAAGGTTCACTTGGATAATCCAGAATGAGCTCCTCCTTTCACCACCTGTAATGTTTTCAGATATTTTATCATAAGTTTAATATTCACTTTTTTGTTACATAAGGTACTATTCCTGGGTCCAAAGGGATTACAATACGAACTTACCTTTTTGGGGTCCACCATTCAGTCAGCTAGACCTTTGTATGCTTAAATTCTCAACATTGTAACTTTATCTTCTTCCGTATAGCAAAAGTTAAAAAAAATTTACTTTAATCGATTTATTTTTAGGGAAAGGTATAGGCAGGAATGAAGGCAAGTAGGCAGACAGGCAGGCAGGAAGAAAGAGAAGGAAGAAGGATCTTTTTATTTTTATTTAGTTGTTCACATGGATTATTTCCCCCTGAACCTGGGACTCAAACCCAGGGGTATGTGACCTGTGCTCCTTCAGGGGCGGTTCAGCTAACCACTGCTCCAGCAGGGTACACTGCCTATAGAAAAACTTTTAACAAAAGAATTCTTTTCAGATAATTCCAAATCTGGAGGCTTATGGGTTTATTCCTCTTTCCATTGTTTCTACTGTTGTTTTTTATGTTTTCTTTTTTCATTCTATTCTATTTTCTATTTCTATCTATTTCTATTTTCTGTTTCTTCACTTGACTTCTAGTTCCTGCTTCAACTATATTTATTCATCTAGAGTTAAATACTTATTAAATACTATTTTTAAAATTATTCTTCTAGAATTAAGTTATTTTATTTAGTAAGGTTTTAGGTCTAAGCTTTCCATTTGGGTCTCTTTTTGAACTTTGCATTTCTTTTCAGTTGTGTATGATACATTATATTTGCATAGTTGTTTACAGATACAATTTGAGGTCAGTGTTATCCTAGTCAAGAAGGGATTTATGTTTGCTTCTGTGAGTACTTGGAATATTAGAGCTCTAGAAGTACTTTATTTCAGTTTCAGAGCTTGAGCTGGTTTGAAGATAAGTCATCATCCTCTGCTAGCTTTCTGTTCTCCCTTATTGCAAGGGTGCAAGTTTGAGGTTTCTAATTCTAAACGAATGGCATGCTCACATCTATTTTCTCCATTATCTGTAGACACTGTACACAAGTCTCTATTCCCCTAGTTTGACAAGCATCCCTAGAGAAAAAAAAAAAAGGCCCAAAATGCCCCAAATATCATCTGGCTTCCTTGCTTCTTCCTTTGATCCTCATTTGATGCTCCCCTTCCCCTTAATCTTGCTGACTTTTGGGATGTCTTCAGACATTTAATATTTTGTTTCTTTTTCTTACTTGTCTTTGATGGTGCCTTGTTTAGCAGATCTAGTGGGTCATCATCATAAGCAGACATCTCCTTGGAACTGTTCTCATCTAAATTATTTTTATGATGAAAAGTTTCAAACATCACAAAAATAGAATAGTGCAAAGAACCACATCCCATGCCATCACCCAGATTCCACCCTTACCAAGGTTTCGCTACATTCGTTTGGACATTTTCATGATATAGAGGAAGAGAAAATGACAAAGCAGGCATCCACGATCTTTTACCACTGAAGTTCAGCGCCAGAGATGGGACTTCTGTCCTGGCTGCTGCAGTGTCCTCAGCTGATGTGACAGGGCATATACCTGGTACAACTTGTGTTCTGTGAGTTGGTGTTGAGTGAATGAAACTCTACAGAACCATATTCTGTTGCTGCTGGAAGACGTCTTAGCTTGTCATGATAAACCTTGTTTACAGGAGCAGATGCTGAGATCCTGAGACTTGAGATGTGCTGAAGGTCACACAGCTGCGTAGCAGAGTTAGGTTAAGGTCCTAGTTCAGGGATCTTTCCACCTCCTCCTCACGTTTTTAGCTTGTTTAACTGCTCCTTTTTCTTCTCTTCTGATGACACTGAAGTTTAAGAGCTTTTCACTGCAAGTGCGATGATATAATATGGCATTAAGACACGACAAGGCAAGTTTTATTGGCCATTACTACCTGCCTCAAGTGAGTGGTGAAGCCTTTGACCACTCGAGGCATATATTAATAGCCCCATAAAATACATCCTGGGCTGCCAGTGCTATTATCATCTAGCTATTACATTTCCTAAAATTATTGTACAAATGCCACTTAAAACAATTTTCTTTTCTTTCTTTTTTTCTTTTTTTTTTTTTTTTAACTGGGAAGATTAGCTTTCTTTTATGAGGGACAATCCTTCACTTCCTAGAGAAAATGGAGTTCTCAGGTAACTTTGAAAGAGTATACGCTTTGAAGTCAGACTGATCTGTGTTCAGGTATTTATTCTGCTGCTTCCTGGCTCTCTGGCATTAGGCAAGTTTCTGAATATCTTTGAGCTCAATTTTTTTCTTTTGTCAAATAACAGTAAAACTTGCCTTTAAAAAATCACATATATGAAACAGCTAGCACAGAGCCTTGAACATAGTAAGCAGTCAATAGATCATATATTGTTATGATAGTGATGAATGTAAATGGAATTTTTTAATTAGTCAATTTTTTGTAAGATTAAACAATGACTTAAAGCACTAACATGAATTTTCATATAAATTCTTATTAATAAAATCACTAAGGTGGTTTGAACTTTTGTTGTGTTCCAGGATCTATACTAAGTGCTTTATATATACTATTTCATTTAACCCTCACTTTATAAGATAGATGCTTTTATTACCCCATTTATAGGTGAGGAAATTTAGAAGTTAGCCAGTTTGCCTGGGATACCAAAAGGGAAAAGAAGAAACAGGACTAATACTTTCATTTTTTTTTTTTTTTATGGTGAAAAAATTTACAGCTAGAATTAGCCATCTGGACTCAGTTTAGATGATCCCAATTTCATTGGCATCATCCAAAGCATCATAATCAGGAGCCAGTCAAACTTATGCCTTCTTTCCTCCATCAGGTCTGATAGGAGTGCTGACCTTGACTGCATCAATGTCACAGAGCTTCTTCACAGCCTATTTAATGTGCTTGTTGGCCTGACATCCACAATAAATAGAGTGTGTTCTTGTCTTCTATCTCTCATGGCTGACTCAGTGGTCAGGCAGAACTTGATGATGGTATAATGGTCAAGCTTGTTTCTC
The DNA here is from genome assembly GCA_004363575.1 of Solenodon paradoxus. NCBI lineage: Eukaryota > Metazoa > Chordata > Mammalia > Eulipotyphla > Solenodontidae > Solenodon > Solenodon paradoxus. The sequence continues at coordinate 142,737 of RJWH01002030.1, read as the reverse complement.
ATGGCTGTTGAGCTCTGTGAGGGAGTTGTGGTCTGTGCTTTGACCTCAGTTGTGTGGCTTGTACCTGGAATGACTGTCCTCCATGTGATCTGTTGATGACCTTCAAGGCTTTGTTCAGGAGTCAGAGGGCTCAGCCAAGTTCCTCATGACCTGAAGTAGTCCTGTCATGTGGTGGGGTGAGGTGGAACATCAACAAAACTTTTTCCCTCTTTTGGCTTGTACCTGGTATGACTGTCCTCCATGTGATCTGTTGATGACCTTCAAGGCTTTGTTCAGGAGTCAGAAGGCTCAGCCAAGTTCCTCATGACCTGAAGTAGTCCTGTCATGTGGTGGGGTGAGGTGGAACATCAACAAAACACTTTATTCCTCTTTTTTTAAACTAAGCAAACAGAAACATCCATCTTTCAAATGTGAAGAATGTTAGTGTTTAGAGGGAAGAGAATAGACTAATGAATAACAAGGACAGCAGTGGTAGCCTGGAACAGAAAATAGCTAGTGAAATCAGTGTGCTGAAGTATATAAATTAATAAAAAATAGTGGTGCTTCCTAAGTGTCTTTCCACCCGCAGGCTCATTGCCATTCTCATGGGCTATATGTGCATGGCAGCATTCACTCTGAAATGAGAACCCAGATGCTTATTTCATTTTGTCCGACATTTGTACACTTAAAGAGCCTAAAGGCAATTTCTTGCTACCTTCCTGAGAAATTAACTTCTGTTTTTCCTTTCCTGTGAGCCAAATAATCATCACATGCTCCCCAGTCATGGGTTTATGGAAAGAAACACAGGTCTCATTCAGAATCTTCACCAATGGTGTGGGGATTAGTTGGTCATGGAGGAGATGGTCATTTTCTGTTTGTAGCTGCAGCTCATGCACTAATGCAATTCCAGAGTGAACTCAGCCCTCTTTTCTAAACCAGCTTCTTCTCTGACTAGTTCTACAAGTACAATGGCTAATGAGAAAAAAGCAGCAGCTATTGCTAATATTTTACAAAGGTTATTCTTTTAACTGTCAGCATTAAATATTTTATTGATCCGAATCAGCTATTTACAGTGTCTAATAGTAACATATTCATCTATCTATCCTTTAATTAATTCATTCATTCATTGGTAGGAATTTCACAAATGGATAAACCAGAATTCACACATTTCTGAGAAATACATGATCATCTTTCTAATATGGTAATCACTAGCCCCAGGTGGCTATTTAAAATTAAAATTCAATTAATTCAGTTAAATCAGTTTAAGAATTCAATTCCTTCTTCTCACTAGTCACCTTCCAAGTACTCAGTAGCCACACATGGCTAGAGACTATTTTATCAGAAAGCACACATTTATATTATTTGCATGCTTTCTCATTTTATCTCGTAGCAATCAGCAATCCAGTGATATCTGTCCTATTTTTATCCTTATTTAATTGTGGGGGAAAGAGAGGGTCTCAGGAAGGCAGTAACTTGCCCAGGTAACAGTCATAGGAAATACAGCCAGGACTTAAACCCAGATCCATCTGACAGTCGAGAATGTGTCCTGAGCTAGCAGTCTACGCTCTTCGTTACCCCGGTTATCTCCTTGCAGTCCTGCTTACAGTTCCTGTAGCCCTGTTATCCTTCTTGTCTTATTATTTTTGGCATGCAGAGGCGTCTTCTGCTTGTTCTCACTCCCAGTTTCTTCCTTGTTAATCAGTGTGCCCCTTTTTCAGACCGAGCCCCCTGTATTCTCGCCCTGCTCCCAACCTACCTCATGTCCAAATAGCGCCGTGGGGGTGGACCGCCGTGGACAGCCCATGGCCCAGGCACACAAGAAGATGTGGAATGCGCAGTGTGGAAAAGAAGGTGCTTTTCCCCCTCGAGTTCTTCTTGTTTGCACCCCCGTGTATGCCTTTGTCCGTTTTCTACCCTTGTCTTTCCAACATCCTCACATATGTCATTCTGTCTGAAGATAGTTACATGTCCCAGCATCTAATCGCGATCGCTAATACGTGAGTTGATTTTCAGAACTGTGCAAAAGAGCTATGATTACCATTATGTATTTGGGATCTCCGGGTTGAGAATTAAAAAAGAGTAAACATAATGTTTGGTAAAAGAGTTGGGGGACAAGATAGTGACGTAGTCTGAGTCTGACTTAGATGTGTGAGAATGACTCAGTATCTCCAATTTTCTCTCCACCAAAGAAGATGCTGATCCTGGAAGATTAGGACTGCGATGGCCTGAACCTGTCCTCCCCCAGTTCATTTATTCATTTGCTCAGTAAACAGTTACTGTCTGTGTTCCTTAAAGTTCCTGAATTTTACTGATCACTTTTTATTGAAAGCTATGGAATCTTTTCCCATTAAAACCTGACAAGATACATAACACAGTTTTGTATATAATTTGAGGGAACTGACAGATCCTCTGAAGTCAACCAGAGTACTCAAGCAGGAACCTCTACTTTCTTGCTTAATCATATTGTGATTTCCAAATCAAGGCTTTCTCCACTGTATATATATATATATATATATAGAGAGAGAGAGAGAGAGAGAGAGAGAGAGAGATTGATTCAACACAGATGCCTGGATGAAACTACGTTCAGCCAAACTGTTTGCTGTCACTGAAATCTCAGAAGACCGTTAAAGAAACAGAGCATGTAGACTTACTCAGGATCACACAGGTGCCCTTATACATCTATGTGCCATCTATATCCAATCACCTTTCTGAGTCTTGGTATGTAGGGTCTCTAAAATATATTATGGGAAATTTAGATCCCTTGATTGAAATAAAGGTTCTGAGAGGGAGAAAGAAGACAAACTTGGTTATGGTTATGTGTGGTGGATTTGGTATTTGCAAGTCTTGGCCATTTTGAAAAAAAGAAATGCCAATACCACAAGCTCTCAAATCTGTAAGTGTGTGTGTGCGTGTGCGTGCGTGTGTGTGTGTGTGTTTGTGTAAATTTCACATTTAAAAGACAAGAATGTTCTCTGGGGTTCCCAGTTCATAGCATTATGACAGCTAATCAGAAAACTGCCACACTGTGAGGGGGTTTCATTGACTCTTTTCTTATGTTATTAATAAGATGATTTATAGTTTCTCTGACAGGTCTGGTGCAGCTGTTCTTTTCCCAGAAGAAACCTCTCATACCTTGGGAGTCCTAGAATACAGGAAGAAAACAATACCTGAACTTCATTGCTGCTATGGTTTATGTGACTTGATATATATGACTTCCATACACATAAACAGAAGTTTGACGATTACAGAAGAGAGTGTAAAATATTTTGCTGGCTTCTTTTCTGGTTATACTCTCACTGTTCTCTTTCTGTTAAGAGTAACAGGAGTGTTCTCCAACTGGAGTGGCATTGGGTTTCCATGAAGAAAAACCAAAGCCTCTTGTAAACTGAGCTGAGGTGGGAAGGGCATGAAACCCAAGGGCTAGGTATATGTCATTTGTAATTAAGAACTGTGACATAATTGGTGAAAGGGGGTTATTGTCTAGATATTTCTGTAAATCATTTTGAAATGTTCTACTCAAAGGAAATGTAGCCAAATCCTGTCTCCACCTTCTGAAGTCATTGATGGGCCTGTACATTGGACACTGTGTCCTGCTTGGTGCCTGACTTGCTGTGTAGCATTTTGGAGAACCTAGCTTTCTCTCTGGCCTGACAAATTCTCTCTTAGACTGAACAGGGGGCATTGCTTTCTCCTGACATTGCCTGCCTGCCTTCCTGCCTTCCAGGGCACCAAGCAGAGCCTGGGCACACTTTGGGTGAAGTCATTGTTTCCTGAAAACTGAGATGGGAAATTTCTCCTGATGGGTAGGAATGGACTGAGAAGATTAAGTAAAGCCTAGCGGAGAATAAGGCTGGGAGTGTGTTCTTTGCAGCACAGGCTTAGAAAGGTATCACATTGCTTTTGCTTCTGTGGTTTCCTTTACTAACAAATTATTAAGGTAAATTTCCACTGTGAAAAAAAAATCACTTGAAAGTATCTGTAAATGTACTAAATTACACATTCATTTAAACATTGTAAGACAGACTATGAGAAGATTTGGCAGGGAGCTGAAAATTATCATTGCTATTTCATTTGTTTCTTGTTGGATATCTGGATAAAAAATAATAGGTCTGGCCAAGCTCAGTTCCTCTTTCTTTACCTTTCTTCTAACCAAAGAGACTCATCATTCCTTCGCATTGTTTTTCTTCCCTCACATTCTCTGCATCTCCTCCTCCCCTGGACTCTTGCTCTCATCAAAGAATCTGATCTCAGTTACCTAAGCCTTCTACACCTTGATGGTGCTATATCTTGTGAATTAGAAGAATTGACCTCCTTGGAAGTATAAACCAGTCCCTAAATACATTTCAAAAATAAACTAGAAACTTTTGTGCTTTGCTTTGTATTTGAATTACCTGAATTAATACTATTACTTTTTGAGCACAAAAGTGTGTGTGAGAAAGCCTGAGAAACAGCACTGTTCTGGGAGAGATGGGGACCTGGCAAAATGCAGGCTTGGGACTCATTTGCAATGTGGATTTGGGCGACTTAGCTCACTGCACTGTTGTGAAATGAAAAAAAAAGTTAGATGAGCTTCCGGCACCCTTTTAAAACTGAGAGTTCAAGGAAGTGAAGCTTAGTTTCAAAGAATTAAGTTGTATAGCTAGACTGCAGATGCCTACCAGTGGATGGTCTTGGAGGAAGAAGGCTACCTCCTCATGGTTTTTGGTCTCCATAAGCCCAATATGAAGAGGGTAAAAATATAATCTTTGTAGCTTGTCCGCATGTTCCCTTATGAGAGAGCTGTCTTTGAAAATATATGATACACTTTGGAGTAGAAGGTGCAATGCTGAAAACTCTAGTGGGGTTGACCCCAAGCCAGAAAAAGAGATGACTGATCTTTTGAGTAGAAGAAAGTGAAAGGAATTTGTGTTTTTTTTTCCAGTTCTGGTCAAGGGTGGAAAAGAACATAGAACAGACAAGAGAAGGAAATGTGAAAGGGAATCTGGAAAGATGGCAGGAGACTGGGCACTATATGCTCTAAAAGGCCAACAAGAAAGCCCTAGACATTTTAGGAACTGTCATGTCTAATGCAAGATTTTAATGTAGTATCTCTTTTCTATGATCTAGTAATCTTCAGGAACTCTAATTTTATTATCAAATAGTTTTTGAGTAGAATATTTTATGGAAATGAAGATAGGTATTGAGCTTTTGTATATATATATGTGTATAGGGTAGAACAAATAACAGTCATGTAAATAAAATCCAATAGGCAGAATTTGACTATAGAACATATACCCACCTAGAAGTTTATGGCTGTTTTAGTGAGGAATTTGTCTTTTCATGGGCACAGAGTTGATGGCTCTCTAGTCAGTCTTATCTAGATCTTAAAAGCAGATCAGGCAGAGGAATTCCCAGATGACATTGTTATGGGCATCCGTATACATGACACGAGTCTATAGACTCAGAACTCTGTGTTGAAGTAAGGGTGGATGAGTAGTCTTGACAAATGTGCAAGATCCTGGAAGAAGGAAGAGGAATGCTTTCATGTTTTTTATTAACTGAGACACAACCTATGTACAACTACATTGGTTTTAATCATACATGACAGATTTCATGCACGTAGTGAAATGATCACTCCAATAAGTCCAGTCTGCATCCGTCACCACTCAGTTAATTTCTTTTTCTTATTTGCTTTTGATTTTACTGTAAGAGGATGTGATGGCCTCATCAGCTCTCAACACTGGCTCCCTTTTGGACAGCAGCAGTATTTGACTGCTTCCAAGGGCTAAGGGAAGCACAGCTCTTTGGTTTCCTCTGTGGCCATATGCAATTCAGTGATGCCTCTCTTGCCGATTAATTCCTGGGATTTCTGAGGGAAATTCTGACACAAACAACTCCTTCGTCTCTAGAAGTAAATTTGGGAAATGGCAAATGGAATCTCTGCCTTCAAACAGCATATGCTATTCAATCACAGGTGGAGAAAATGTATTTAATAATTTCTCAAAAATTGTAGGAAGTCTGAGCACCAACATGTAACTCAAGTAGGGTGTCCCATTATAGTTTTTCTAGAACCTTATGCTTTTTCTTTATAGCAGTTACCCAAATTGAAACTCACATTTGATTGCTTGTCAGTTTCTTTCCTAGAGCAGTGACTCTCTCCTGGATCAGGTCCAGAGTAGTGTAAGCGAAAACCCACAAGGAAGCCTCAGTAGAAGGCAGGTTAACGGTGGGTGACTAGGTGGAGGGATGGAGGTCTCTAGTGACTTTATGGGCAGGACTTGAGGTGGAAAAGAGCTTCTGTTATTGTAGAAATGAAAAGAAAATGGAATTATTTGTGTTTATTTTCTTCTCTCTAATTTTCTATTTTACAGCTTCTACTATGAACATATTTTCTCCTTATTGCACAATATAAATCTTACTAAAATAGCGTGCATAATTAAGTGCTGTATGTTACTTTTAAGAGACGGTACTTGTGTAGCTTAAGAAGAGAGCTACATGGAAAGAGCTAGCAAAGAAAGCACAGAGTGGGGATATAAATAATAGGTTCCCTCTCTTGGATCTAAGAGCTTGATTACAAAATAGATAGCCTAAAGAAAGGTCAAAGTGTTCTGAGACAGAATAGTCCATCCGTCCAAATAGCAGATAATTGACATGGCAGCTTTGTCTTCATTTGAAATAATGATACAGTTCATATTTTGTTCTGTATCCTTTAGGCTGGGTTTTTGATTTCTCAAGGAAAAAAATAATTGAGACTGCAACTATAGAATCACTTGTTAGGTGGATTATGTTTCAGGATGTATTTCCAGGCACTTCATGGTGGAAATTTGGCTCTTGGCGCTTAGGCTTGGTTTTCATGTATTTTCTGCATGTCAGTATATTTTAGTATGTCTCTAAGTAAACTGGGTAACTACCCCTTGCCCCCATTGATTCATGACTGATTTGGGGTAGCTGTAATATTTTTAGATGTCACAGGGAAAGAATTTAAATTTAATACATGCCAATCATATTCCAAAGCTACACTTAGTATTAAAACCACGGAAGAAGTCATTTATATTTAAAAGGGACTGTGGGCCTTAAGTAATATTGTCTGGTAATATATCTTTTGATTTAAGCTGAAAGGAACCTTGACATTTTGGGATTTCTGGTTTTCAGATGAGTGGCTAATAGCCCATTTTTAGAAAAGCATTGGGGACAGGAACATGTGACTTGGCTTCTTCAAGAGCAGGAACACTGCTTCTTGGTGGACCACAGTTTGAGTTTGTTTTCAGGGTTGCCTGGGTGTAACAAAGCGCCCCTTTGTGCCTCCAGGGCTGTCCTGGCCAGCCATCACCTGCCAGTTGGTTCCTGTCTCTGTAAGTGTTTTGAGTTGAAAAATGAAGTGTGAGAAATACTTTATTCACTTCTAGGCCACTCCTACCTTTTGGAGACTTTAAATTTGAAAGTTTAGGATTTGGCCTGGTTCACTTACTCTTTTTTTTTTTTTTGATTCAAGAATATTTATTAACTTTTTTTTTTTTTTAAAGAAAGGTGCAGGCAGGAATGAAGACGAGTAGGCAGGCAGGCAAGAAGAGGGAGCAGGAGGAAGCATTTTTATTTAATTTTTATTTATTTCTTCACATTGGTTGTCTCCACTCCCACCCCTAGGACCCAGGACTTGAACCCAAGGGTATGTGGCTTGCTCCTTAAGAGGAGATTAACCTCCCCCCTGCTCCACCAGGGCATCATATTAGCTATTTTTTGAGTATTTACTGTTGCAGGACATGGGACTAGGCACTAGGCAATAGATTCAAACAAGAGAGACAGGCTCTGTCCTCTTTAAGCTTACAGTATGAGGGGAAAGAAAAGCTTTAACTAGAAAACTGCACCACCCTTTAATTGTATTTGTGACCAGTGATTTGGTTTGTCTGAGTGTCATGAGGAAGTCTAAGAAGAGAGATTGAGCCTGAGGTGGCTAAATGGACAGAATGGAGAGTGCCGGTGACTTTTTGAAGTGAGAAGGGGCCTTGTCATTGTAAAGGTGGAAACAGAATGCAGTGTCTGGAGCTCCTTGCAGAAAGTGTGCCAAGGGAGGTTAGAACAAAGGTTAGGTTTCCTAGGAACGTTCAGAACTCTAGACTTTTCATGAGCTTGGAGCTTTTTGCCCTTCTTAAATGTCCAGCTCAGGAAGGTGATATGGGGGACAGGTGTTGTTTTATTTGTCTTTAGTGTGACCACCCTTCTTTAACCCACTCTGTTCTAGAAATTGCTTCTCTATGACTATCTCCATGGCTATCCTAGAGGTAGCCATGTTGCAGTAGGCTACTCTGGATTCTAGCCACAGCTGATTGATCCAGGGGTTTCCTTGTTTGATTCCTTGTGGGTATTGTAAGGGATATTGAGAGAGAGACACTAGTTTCCTGGAGACTGAGATATGACTTGAAAGTAAACAGCAATGGAAGGTATGTTCTATCAAGTGACCTGAGGAGCATAGATGGAAGAAAGAAGCAAATACACAGAGAAACTTAGGTGAAATCAAAGAGGAAGAGCACATTCCTGAGTCTTCCTCATGTTCCAGGCCCTAATTCTAGACCTTTCCAGCACATATCAGTCTTGGATTTCATAATAGTTTTCTTCTGCTTTTTGTTTAAACTAACCAACATTAGTTTCAGTTACTAATGTAAAATTATTTTTCTCTGTGTGCAGATGTTTATAAAGATACTGCAAGTACGCTTTAGGCCTATCTTCTGACTGTATATGGGCCTCAAAACTTGTGAATTCACAGGAAGTCAATCATCATCTAGTTTAGTTTGAAGATACAAAGAAAGGGTAGAAGTTAAGTTCATCTAACATTTCCTGAGTATGGCAATGTGATCCAAGGAAACTTTGCTGCCTAAGCAGAAATATTTTAGAAAGATAATTTATGGAATTGAGTGTAAGAATTTAATAAGAAATGAAATTTCTCTCTCATTCTCTTTGATCTGAATCTTTATTACCCACACAGGTCTTATTTCTTTTTGACGGTGATATAAACAGCAATAGTATTAGTATATTATAAGCATGGCCAACTACATTTTCCTAATTCTGTCTTTGCTGCATTATCAGCTATTGGAATGAGCAGTTTTGCTAGTGGCAGGGTCACTCATGCTGGTTTGGCCTCTGGACCTATAAATGTTTCCCCCACTACTGCTGAGATTTTCCTTAAAATGGACAAATTAAGGACAACTCCATATTATGTTGTAATAATCAACTAGCCCTGTTACCTAGTTACTGAGCTGAATGAAAATCATCTTGCCTCACTATGTTCATGCTGGGCAACTTCAAGCAAGTTACCTGATCTTTCTAAATTTCAACTTTCTTATCAGTAAAATGGGGGTATTAATAGTATCTTCTTATTAGGAATATTGAGATTCAGTAACATCATATTTGGGAGGCTAACAGTCATGTTTTTAAGTATTAGCAATAATTAAGGATATTATGTAAAGTAGTGATCATTATGCCTGGAATTTGATCAATGCTGTGACCCTTTTACCCTAAAAATGTACTTTTACCCTAAAAATGTCATACTCTTAAAACTTCAGTGGGTAAATATCTCCCCTGACCTATCTGGCCTTGGACAGCAGGTTAAGAATTCCTGACATTAAATCCAATGTCTTGTTTTATAGGCAGGGAGATTGAGACCCAGAGGAGTAACATTTTCCCAAAGTCAGGCAGTGCCCAGCTAAGCTGGGTCTGAGACTCACCATCTGTCTTCTAATTCCGTTCTGTACAATATCACTGCCCATTTCATGTCCAGAAGACCTGCAATGGTAGGTGAACATGGACACATGACATTTGCAAAATGCATTGAGGCCATCACAAACCTCCAAATAGTGACTACGAAAATGTTTATTTGGATCCCTGTTTTTTCCCAAGTTTTACTTCTATTAGGGATCATGTGCCTCCTATGCAAGGCCTTATATATGAATATAGTTTTACTAACGTATCTTCTTTTGCATGGTAGCAAGTTTTCACAAGGAAACCAAGTTTGTAATCATTTTGCAAACGTTATTGAATCCAAAGATAAGAAGGGAATCTCCAGTTCTTATTGCCAGAAAGATGATGGTCCCTGGGAACCTAAATAACTCTCCCAGATGTTGCTGCATTATATGGAAGACCAAGATTTGTACTTCAGTGAAATTTCACACTACTACATGTCATGGATCTTTGGGATTACTCATAAATAACCAAAACAATGATTGTTAAGTCCTTTAATGCTAGGTATTTGCTCTGTAATGGTTCCATTATACTTGACATTGGTCATACCATAGTGTTCCATTGAGGCTCACATTTTAAGGGGGCTACAGATAAACAGTACATGTAGGAACGAGCAATAAGAATGGGAAGGAGTTCTGGGAGTTGACTTCTGTGAGGGATGGTGAAGGAGTTGGGTCTATTTTCCCTGGAAGAGAAGAGAAGTAATAAAAATCCACCTTCAAATATTATATGGCTATTATGAGGAGGAGAGATTTTACTTGCTCTGTCATGTTGGATATATCTGGGAGACATGTTTTAGGCTATTTATAGAATACCATATGTGGGTGGAGTTCTAAGATGGCGACATGGTAGGAAGGAGATTCATATTTCCTCCCACAGAGCATCAAAAACTCACCTATTTTCCAGACAAACACCTGGTGCTACAACTCCAGAGACAGAATGGCCAGCCATCCTGAAGACAAAGGGTAGGCGAGGGCATCAGGTGCGGTATGCAGAAAACTGCAGATTTGGGGTTCAGCATAAGAACTGCAGCATTGGGGTGGAGCTGAGGGAGGACATGAAAAAGCTGAAACTCAGTGCAGAGGCAGCGGGGAGCTGCAGAGGCAGGGAAGACCATCTTGGTGTGGGGTGGGGGGAGAACCAGTGCCCTGTTTACTGAGCTGGAGCCCATGTGGTGAAATTTCACTGGGTACCACCATAACTGGAAGTCAACCAGGGAAATTCATCATCTCTACCTGCTCCCACCACCATTTTGCATAGGAGCCTCAGGACACACCCACTGGATATCCCGCCCACCGGATAGCTCACCGGCAGGATTAAAGGAAGAAGGTAGTATCCCTGATGGGACTAAACTTCAGTGCTACCCAGGGTAGAGGTACCACCTGATTGCCAATACTGGGCCAGCAGCAGGGTGATCACCCTACACAATGCCATCACTGCAGGGAAATGAACCCTCAGAAATATAAACAGAATGCCAAACAGAGCAAAGGCACAGAGAAATAAACATGAAATGATGGATCCAATCAAAAACCCAGGGTAAAATCTGAATACAGCGAATGTATGCAAATTACCTGAAGATGAATTTAGGGTAACAGTGATTAACATACTCATGGAAACCCAGAAAACAATAGAGGAAGTGAAAGAGAACATCAAAAAAGAAAGAGAAGAAATGAAAGAAAGTATCAAAGAAGTGAAGAATGCAATAGCTGAACTAAAGAATTCAGTAGAGGGCTCAATAATAGGATGGATAAAGCTTCCAAAAGAGTCAGCAATCTGGAGGATAGGGAAGAGGAACTAAAAATATCATCGGTGATACTTGAACAGTAATAGTTATGAAAATTAAGTGGCCAATTATGGAACCTTTAACGAGTACCAAGTACTATGCTAAATGTGGCCAAGGGACTGTAATTCCTCCTTAATACGTGGTGAAACTGAGACTCAAATAAGTTTGGGGATTGGCCACAGGACCTTTAAGTGACTGACTCAGATGATTTCAAAGCTTTGTGAAAAGTGAAAGTCTCTCTCAGCCCATGCACACAAATGGCTGTGCTATGAATGAACAATTAGATTCTGTATTTGGTGCAAACTTAAGACTTCCCTGAGTGGTCTCTAGGTCTTTTTCAAACTTACCAATTATTTATCAAGAAATAAAACACATAGTCATTATTCAGCTGTTGGACATGAGGTGATCACAGCCTGATGTGGCTGGATTTTGGGAGAGTGGTGGGTGATGAGAGAGCAGGAGTGGGATTTTCCTTATGGCTGTATTAATTGGGTATGCCCTGGGTGATCTGATATTTCCTTGAGAATTGTGACCATTTATTGCCTCAAGTGCCATTCTCTGCATATAATGAGCTTAGTGGAGACAGAAGACTTTAAAAGTCTCTGAAAAATGACTCCTGCTGCCTTTGGGTAAAGGAATAATAAATGTCTTATATTAGTGGTACGTTTTGAACAGTTGAATGAAATGTTTCCTTTGATCCTTGAGATAGATAAAGAAGACATAACTCCTGTTTTACAGAAGATACTGGGATTAGTTCAAGGTCATAAAATTCCAGTCTCCCTCTAAGGTGTAGATTTGGTTATCTACCTACTTGGTATCTCTACTTGGATAGAGAATGGGTACCAAGTCCAGCCTGACCTCATAGAGCAACTGGTTCCTGCTCTTTCTCCGGGTATATTCAGTATCTGGCATCTCAGTGAACTTAGGTGTTTTCCTTTCCTATTACTGTTGTAACAGATTGCCACCAATTTAAATAACAACAAACATTTGTTATTTCACATTGCAGAAGGTCCGAAGTCTAATATGGATTGGCAGGGGTGCATTCCTTTTAGAGGCTCAGGGGAAGAATTGGTTCCCTTGCCTTTTCCAGCCTCTAGAGGCCGCTCTCACCTCCATGGATCTTGCCCTGCCTCACTCAGTCTCTGCTTCCATCATTCTATCTTCTCTGGCTCTGACCTTCCTGTCTCCATCTTCCCCTGTAAGGACGCTTGAGATTACCTTTGGCTCACCCAGATAATCCAGGATAATTTCCCCATCTCACTATTCTTGATTTAATTGCATCTGCAAGTCGTTTTGCCATGGAAGATAACATTGACAGGTTTTTGAGATCAGGATGTGACTGTCGTTGGGGACCATGATTCTACTTACCAGCCCGAGTTCTAGGTTTTGTGAAAACTAAGGCATCACTTCATTCTTTCATCGAATCACTCAGTAAGTCTTGTTGGGATCTCTTCTATCCACCCCCTTGCCCACTGCCCAGTCTTTCTTGGACCATTAGTGCAGAAGGTTCCTTTCTGGTTTCCCTGAATCACACTTGCTTCCCCCACTGTCTTGTCTCCACACATCAGGCAGAGTGGCCTTTCAAAATGTGGGTCAGATCACACCAGTCCTCTGCACGTGAGATCTCCAGGAGGCTTATATTTACTCAGAAGAAAAATACTCACATTTCTTTCTATGGATTATGGGTCCTGCTGTCTGACCCCCAGGGTCTCGCATTTCTGATCTCCTCTCCTCTCTGTGACTCACTCAGCCTATTGCAGCCAGTTAGGACCCCTTGCTGCTTCTTGAACAGGGAACGCTCTTCCTTCGGATAGTCTATGCACTTCACTCCCTTGCTTCTTTCATGTTTTTTCTCAGATTTTACCTCCTCAGAGCTGCCTGCCTTGTCACTCTGCCCACCCTGACAGTCTCTGTCCTTGTGTTGTCCTGCTGAATCTGCTCATCTGAGTACTAAGCATGGCTAACAGTGCAGTTATGTATGTGTTTGTGTGTGTGTCATAGTATATATCTGTGTATATATATGCACACATATAGTGTGTACAGATGGATACTGAAAAAGTATTTTGTGAATGGATATAGTAGACATAATGTAATGCCAGTTTTATGTATGTATATATATATATATACACACATACTGTTAGTGGTCTATCATCTGTCTACACAAATATACTGTCAGTAGCTTATATATCTTGTATGTTTATCATCTGCTTTCTTCCATGAGAGGTTAGTTTCATGAAAGTAGAGTTTATTCTTTGTTGTTGTTTGTTTGCTCCCCCATATCCCTTATTCCTGGCCCCTGGTTTTGAACCTCAGTTCTTGGGCTTTACATGGTCTGTACCTTTGTAGCTTCAGCTATCTGAGCCACAAGGGCCCCCGAGAAAATAAACTTTCAATTTTGTATCTTCTCAGAACCCGGTACAGTGCCATATACTTTGTAAGAGCTCAGTAAAATATAAAGTAAGTTTGAGTTTTAAGTTCAGGTCTCTGATTCTGCATGGGGTATATACTCCCTTCTTAAATGCTTCCTCTCCATAGACTATTGAAAAGTAATGATTTTTTTAAACATGAAAAAAGCTCTTGTTTTCCTGAAACCCTCTGAGTAGCAGCGAGGGTCACAGGTGCCTCTGGCTGTGCTCGCAGCACACCTCGCAGGTGACTTGGTGGAAAGATGAACAGCTGTCTCGCTGAGGGGCCAAAGAAGTCCTGTCCACACTGTTTACCAGTGCAGGACCTGCTGAGCTGTTTACCAGTTTCTCGGGGTGACCTAAATGAGCCCCAAGAGATACCTGCAGGCTTTGCTCCGCTTATAATCTCGTGCACACTTTTTGTTACTTCCCTGCTAGAGAGGATGACCCCACTGGTAGTGCTTTCACACTGGTTGCTTCCAGGCCAAGTGCAGTTCCTTGGATGAATTGAGTGTGGGATGATTATGCTGGAGAACATTCACTTGCCATAAAGTGCTGAACACATTCTGGACGTGGGGTGAGCCGGTATCATTTCCTGTCAGTTCTGCCAGAATTTACTTCACATCCTTCATGAGCTGGGAACTGAAATGAGGGCCAGAGACTGTAAGAGCACACGATTTTGGTCATTGTTCTGCAGCAGTTATGGCAGCATCATGGTTGCCTAGAGCATTAGAGCATGGTTCATTGACCAGAAGTGCCCACGTCCCCTGGAAATCTGTTGGAAATGCAGATGCCTAGCCCCACCCTACTTCTCCTAGATCAAAACCTGCATTTTCACAAGATCCTCTGGTGACTCACCTGCATATTAATATTTAAGAAGAATCGCTGTAGTGAAAGTGACAAATGCAATAACACACGGGCACGACACAGCACTGCTGAGTGAAGAGTGGGAAGAGTGGGGGTACCAGCTGCCCGGGACATCTGAGTGTGAGTGTGAGATGGTATTGGCACATTGTGGGTTGGTGGAGGGGCTCCCAGCAGGAAACAGCAGCAGAATTAGGTAGAAGCAGAGGTAAACTTTGAAAGAAGGAGTAAGAATTTTATTAACAATAGTCATTGCTACCACTTACTGAATACCTAACAGTGGTGTCATCAATGAGAGTGATCACTTATACAGTTCTTAGCATATTCCAGGTCCAGCTCTACTCATTTAATTTCTAATACACTCAGTTTATATTAACCCTTGTCAATCCTTTGTCTGTGAGACTGGCATGGTTGTCCTTTCCATTCGTGGAATAAAGAAGCTCGCTCGAGTGATCAAGTTGTTTGCCCAAAGTCAGTCACCTAGCAAATGTCAGTAATGGGGTTTGGATTTGTCTTCAAAGCATTGTCTATTAGCTACAGTCCCACTAGCCTGCCTCCCGCTTAGGGGTGTGTGTGTGTTCGTGTGCATGTGCGTGCGCATATGTCTGTGTGTGTGTGTTCGTGTGCATGTGCGTGCGCATATGTCTGTGTGTGAGTGTGTTAACTGGGTGTGAGAGTGAGAAGGTATATATGTGTATGTAGGTATATGTATGTGTGTAGGAGTGAGGAAGATGTGTGTGTGTGTGTGTGTGTGTGTGTGTGTGTGTGTGGTAGTATTAGAGTATAAAATAGGAGGTGGTGGAGAGAGAAGGACATGGGAGACAGGGCTGCACGAGTGGGCAGAAGATTGCTTCCATTTCACAACATTTCAACATTTCACCCTTTTAGAGTGAGAGTTTCTAACAACTTTTGGAGTCATCCAAAGAGAGTTGTTGGTTTCAGGTGCAGCTGTGAGGTCAGGTCGCCAAAGCTGGAGAAGTGAGGTCAGCAAAATTGAGCAGGGTGCCTGACTGCGATGACTTTGCCCAGTGACCCTGAGCTGGGCCATTCGATTCACCTGCTGTCTGCCCTTTTTCCCTGGGGAGCTCGCCTCGCTGCTGAAGGGATGGAGGTAAAAACCTGGAAGCTGAGTCCTGTCAGTGTCCCCATGATGAGGAAATCACACACATCCTTTCAAGGTGATGGGAAGAGATAACTAAAGATTTTCAAAAATTCTGCATAGAAATCTTTCCAGATGGCATTGGCGGAATCAGGGAGGAGCCTACCTCCCGGGAAAGTGAAGCTCCCCCTTACATAATGCAGTGTGTCCCTGCATGGTGGCACACAGTACTCTGCCTTCTGTGTCTTAAAAAGCTGTATTGACCACTTGCTAACAGGGAACCATCTCTGATCTCCTTTTCACAGCAGCTGTCGTCTGCTGTACTGTTTAACAGGCAGTCCAGGTCAGCTGTCCCCAACTTCTTTTCCTTTTATAACATTGTTAAAAGACAGTCCCCTGATTGTCCCAATTCTCCTTCATCTGGATTTGATATCCTGCATGCCTTTTTGGGGTAAAGTGTTCATATACAAATTGTAAACCTACATTGTCAGCATGGTAACCACTAGCTACAAGTGACTACTGAGCACTTGAAATGTGTCTAGTCTGTGAGAGATGCTGTAAGAGTAAGATACATAACAAATTTCAAAGCCCTCAGACCAAAAATGTAAGATGTTACATTAATACTTTTATATCATTCTGTTAGTGAGTGATGATATTTTGGGTATATTTGTTTTAAGGTGTGATATTAAAATTAATTTCACCTGTTTGTTTTTACATTTTGCATATCACTATTAGAGAATTTAAAATGACAAAGGTGATTTACCTGCCATTATGTACTTCTTGGGACAGACTGTTTCAACCTATTTGACTAGGAAACAAGCAATACGGTTCTTGCCTGTTGTAATCCATGTTCAGAGATGCAGTTTTCCTCCCCTCCTGATCCCTTGCCTTTGTGATCCGACCCCACTAACTAGGTCCTGTTTAGGTTTGAGGCACCGAGAATATTGACCACCTAGTGGCTACTGGTTGACCCTTTGCTCTCCCTTCCCAAATGCTTCCTCTCCATAGGCTATTGAAGAATAGCATAACTTTGTAACATAGCAGAGCCCTGTTTCCCTGGGACCCTTCAAGTATCACTCAGCATGGCTCACACGTGCCGCTGGATGTGGTGGGCCTACCATCTGCTGGCCTTTCTCTGGCACATCTCAGCAAGTGCCTCAGGCCTGCCAATGCTCCATGTGAGTGATCTTAAGATTCAGACTCAGCCCACTTCCCTCCTCTCCCTTCCCCACTTTCCCTCCTTTTCTTCTCTACTCCTTTATTATTTTACACTCACCTTGGGTGATCTCATCCATGTTTATGGCTTCATTTACCTTCTTTAGAGTGATGACACCCCAGTTTGTGTCTTCCGCCCCAATCCCTCTTCTGACGTCATTTGCTCAGCTCCTGCCTGATGACCACGTGGGACGCCCTATACATACCTCAGAGTTTAGCATGTTCTCAATGGAACCCAAGCTCTTCCCCCTCCCGTGTTTATTTCTGTCCCGTTTTGTCTTGAAATCTCAGGGAATGGTGCTAAAATCCATTCCCTTCCCCACTTCAGGTACCCAGGCAATAATATCCTTGATGTCTCACTCTTGCATCTCCCGTATCTAGTCAGTTCCCAGGTCCTGTCCATTCTAGTTCTACATCCCTTTGAGCCCACCCTTTTCTCTCCATAGTCTCTGCTACTGCCGAAGCTCAGGATACCATCACCTCGCCATCTGCATCTGCCCTCTCACCCCACTTCCTTGTTGCCTCTAGTCTTGTCCTCTCTCTGAGGGTGTTCTCTTCACGACAGATATTGTGATCTTTCTAGAACACCAAAGCCCTCGCTTTCTTGGATCAAGTTCATATTCCTTTACAGCTTACAAGGAGTTGCATTTTCTGACTTCTGCCAGTCCTTCCAGACTCACCTCTTGCTCTTCTCCCACCAGCCTCAGCTCCCCACTCACCAGTCACATCAGACTATTTATGCTTCTCGGAACCCCCTTCCTTTGCCTTGGCTAACTCTTTCTCTGTGTAGGTTAGGTCTTTGCTGGTACTCCAGGCTTCCTCTGTCTCTGTTCTGACAATGTGGCTAGTTTAATTGTCTGTCTCTGCCTTCAGCGGGTTAATTCAGAGGACCAAGGAGTCTGTCTTATTTGTCTGCATCACAAGGGCCTGCACAGAGTCTAATCCACACAAGAATTTAGCTAATCTTTGTGAGGTAGATGAATAACTAATCCAGCTATTATAGTTCTTACACTGGGCCAGCAGCAGAGCTGGGACCCCTGCGCCTTGACTTCTTGCCTGGGGGTGCAGTAGGAGCTTGGACCCTAAGCTTATGGCTGTTAACCATCGCCCCAACAGGTTCCTCTTCATAAGCTCTTCACTGTTTCGTTGCCCCATCACTGGGAGATGTGGGGTCCTAGTGACTGATTACTTGCAACCAGTCTGGCTGAACCAGCTGACAGGTTGATGAAAGGTAGGGCAAGTCAAAATCTTTGTATGAGTGCATGTCTGGAGTTTTCATTCACCTGACCTCCACTTATCTGAACCTTTCAAGACCCAGTGGAAAATTTGAACTGCTTTATCATAGAAATGTACATGAGACAAGATTCTATGGCCACAGCTCTGTTCTGGCTGTGCTGTTTATCTGGAATCCCTGGAAAGATGTATTGAGTTACTAGACAATCAAACAGTGGCCAATTGTGAGTTGAGATAGTTACACCATGCAAAATGGGCTTGGTTTCTCACTAGGCTGTGTATTTCATGTCTCCTTGAAGGTGTGACTTAGAAGTATGCTGTAGGCGATACAACCATTTAGTGTCCAGTCCAGTCCAGCTTCTGAGCCTCTGTCATCCACCCCGCTCCCACCGACATGTACACATTCTTCCTCTTCTGCTAAAAGACATGTCAAGTTACATTTTGCTTTTGCACTGTGTTTGCACTGCACCTGATCTGCATCCCACTTATTTGTCTCTGACCTTGTAGGTCTGAGGACTTAGAAATGTTTATGTACAGATAACCCAGATGATGAAACACTGACAGCTGGTGGTAGACTCTGAATGACGGTTAGGGACTCAGATTCACATTGCATCCCTTTCAACTTGCAAGTAAGGCTCTGTGGTCCATCGGGAGAGACCCATAAACCATCCTTTGTCATCTTATTTTAATACCTAGCATACACACAGAAGATCAGAAGCGGGTTTCTCTGTACAACAAGGCATGTGTTTTCCATCAGCAGAGAGCAGGCTCTTTTGCAGCTGGGTTCAGAATCTTTGTCGTTGACTGCTTCTGGCATCTTCTCAGTTTTTACACATCTGGGGATGACACCTCTTTGTTTCTCTGACTTTAACCCCAAGACCTGCCTCATCCTGATGCATTTTTAAGTACCAGCCAGGAGACACCACTTGTGTGCTTGCTTTTCACTGACACCCACCACCCTCGTCTCCTAGTCTCGGTTTCTATGTTAGAATCCTGTTTAGATAAATGGAGCCAATTGAACAGGCCCTGCTGCAAAGCCATATTCAGTTAGTGTAAATCTTCCTGCTGCTGTTGCAGACAGCCAGGTCCCCCAGGAGCCCATCTGGAAATCTGATTGGATTTGCAAGGCTTAAGTTAATATAGAAATACCCCCAAATAGTATAGGGCCTCATTTCTTTGCCTTGAAAGACATTTTAAGAGGTCTGTCTCAAGAGTCTTGCTGATAAGGAAGTTACTTCTAGTATTTCAAGAGAAATAGAACATAAAATATCTTCTATTTTTGGAATACTTTTTCTTTCCGTGCCCTTCTATCTCTTCAGTGCCATTTTATGCCTCTTCCCTACAATCCTTTCCCTCTTTCTCTCACTCACTCATTAACCTTAGGCCCCTGTTTCAAATGGAATTCATTACTAACCATGAAACTTGGTAAGTGATGCCCTTAAGGTAAAAATCTTTCATTTTTTTCTTCTTTGGTGAAGAATGAATGTCTGTTACAGGCATAAGTGAATCATTTCATAATGAAGTGCCTTTTTTTTCCCCCTAAATCAAGTGAGCATCTTCTTACTCACATAAAAGATACTGTTCTCTGAGTCTTGCTCTGGGAAGCAGCATCAAATGGCAGAAAGAGTACGTCCCTGGAAGTCAGAGACAGGGGTTCGAGACTTAGCAATTCCTGTATCCTGGGTCAATGTCAAAACTCTGTATTTTTCATTATGTAGCTTGAGGATAATAATGTCTGGCTTTCCATGTTGTGTTAAAAGTGAAAAAAGGCATGTCCTGGTGGCTCAGGCTTTGAGTCCGTGACTGCCGAGCAGTCCATATAAAGCCCAAGGACCCAGGCTCCTGATCTGGGTTCTTGCCCCAGAACCAAGGGGAACAACCAAAATGAGCCATTAAATAAAAATGGAAGACGCTTCTTCCTCTTCTCTCTTCCTGCCTGCCTGACTACTTGCCTTCATCCCTGCTTCCTTTCTAGAAAAAATGAGTGTACATATTAAGTGCCTTGTGTTCAGCCAGTATCTTTGATAAGTGTCTTATCTCCGTCTTGAGTCCAGGAAAAATGTAACTTTCATGCCGTCATTAGACTATATCAATACTTTCAGTACTTTAAAACCCTCTTCTGAGGCACATAAGAAAGTGATTACAACAAAATTAAAAGTTTTTCAGTGATGCTTTTAAGAGAGGAGTTTTCAAGTAGGAGATAGGTTTTGGAATCATCATCAAGATTTTTGTATGCGCATTGGGGTGCACTGTGTAAAATGCATGTCCTCAAAGGTGTGGGAGGATTTGTAAATAAGGAAGCTGGTGTCACAGAGTCCAGCAGCTTGGATAGGTCTGAACAGCTCACCCTGGAACCTGGGCTTTTAGTCAACATGAAAGCCCCCATGAGAGCCTCAGGCCATTAGTAATATTTTTATTGGCAGCAGAGTGAGACTGTTTCTGCTTTGACTGAAAAATAATGAGTTTCCTGCTCTCTCACGCAGATAGTGGTGAGGGGATCCCTGATAACTTATGAAATGTGTGTTTGTGTTCTCCCAAAATTCACTGTTGAAACCCCAGTCGCCTCTGTGATGGTATTTGGAGGTAACTGGATCATGAGGGTGGAGTCCTTATTATGGGATTAGTGCCCTGAGGAGAAAAGACCAAGGAGAGCTGGCTTCTACGCTCACTCCACACCAGGCTCCCACCACGGAGGGACATATTGAGCAAATAACTGTCTAAAATCAAACACCAATCTGTGCCTTAGTCTTGGACTTTCCATCCTCCAGAACTGACAAATAAATATTTGTTTAAACCATCCAGTCTGTGGCATTTTTTATTATGGCAGCTTGAATTGACTAAGACCCAAACTAAAGGTGGTACGACAAAAATGATGTTACTCAGAGTTTAGCCTTTATTGCAAATCTGAAATGGAAATAAAAGTCAAGGCTCTGTCTTTATTTATAATAAACTGTGTTAATGGGCTTTTCTATTCTTATATTTTATGGTGTGATTAAATAATAAATATTTATTATGTGCTAATGGCATTCATTGTGTTCAACATTTTATGTGGATTATCTCATTTATTCTGCACCATAATCCTGAGGAAGGTATTAGTATTATTTTAAATAGCATCAAAGGTTAGACTAAAGTTTCTGCAAGGGCACCCGATGATCTCTCAGTGGTGTCTGACTTCTGAGATGGCCCAAGGATGAAAGAGCTGACCACCCTGTGAGGGAGGCAGCCTCCTGCTGGTGCTGGGAGCCATGGATTGTGTGCCTGGAGACTGTCCTCAGAGGTATGTAAGCAAGTGTGCACTCTCCCCTGCACTCATCACAGCCTTTATCTCACCATTAAAGCCCCACAGGACTTAGCTTCATCTTCCATTTTTCTCTTCTTTCTTACCTGGCTTTATGTGTAGCAGTTATTGATACCTGACACATTGTGTTATGTGCCTCACAAGACGATCCAGCCATCAGTCCCAAGTGAGGACTCCCTGAAGGATGGCAAAGAACAGAATAATGTCAAGCACCAGAAGTAGGAGCTGCAGATGTGAACTCACTGCAGCCGCTGTGGGCTCTGAGTCCTCACAGAGGACTTAACATACAAGTGTTGATTGGAACAGTTACTTTACTCAGAAAGAAGATCAGTCTGTTGTGCATGTCAGCTTTCCCTGGATTGCTTACACCTCTCCATAGGGGAAGACCCCATTCCCTCCCCCAGAAGATGGCGGGGGTGAGAGTGTAGATATACTAGTGGGATTGGCCAGGTGCCATGAGACACACATGTTTAGGCAATATAAGTAAGTTCATTTCATGCCCAGAACAGGAAATAATTTCTAATAAGGAAGAAGCATTTGGGCCCAAGGGGCATCTTGGCACCTGGCCTCCATAGAAGGGAATACTTCAGGCCCAAGGCAATCCTGGGGAGAGGTTGCAAGATGGTTGTTTTCTCTCATTGGATATCAGGAAAGACAAACAAGCAAACAAAGCTTGTCACACCCGGTAGGACCAATGGCTGAGGCAGAGGATGTTCTGTGTGGACTGTGAGTGATTCCCTCCTGACAGAGCCTCCCATCTAATTGAGATAGTGCACGGCTAGGGGAACCCTGACGGGACATTCCAAGGAGCATGAACAGACTTCCCTGGAGTATAGGCCTCTGTCAGGAGTCTCAGGTACTGGGCTCAATCTGATGAAAATGTCTAAGAATGGTCTAATGGGAACTGTGGGTTTAGAGACGACCATCCCATTTGAATGGGGCTTTAGTCCAGCTTGATCTTGACTTTCCCCCAGATGTTGATGTACACACAAGAGCTATCGATTATATTTTCTGCCGTAGGTCATCAAGGAAAACTGATTGCCCGCTGGGAGACCGGCATCAGCTGCTAATTCCATTATTGGACAGAGTCTTCCAAAAGGAGAAAAGAAAGAAAGAGTGGTTGGGTATATTGAGATTAAGATTCCTTAGGTGTAGCCTAATCAGGCAGCTTCTAGATTGTTCTCAACCGATCATATTTCCTTTGGGGTAGATGGGGACAATGACTTTTTTTGGCCTTAGGGAAGCAAGGATACTATCCCACCAATAACCCTTCTCCATGAGCCTTTAAATGTTGTCTGGGGCTTCCCTTCTACTATTGAGTGACTCTGTTAGCTTGTGGGTGGTATGGAGCATGAAAGGGCCAGTGTATGCCAGGAGGCTGTGCCCATCGTTGTGGGGCAGCGGCCTTGATCTGCTTGGAGGCCAGCGGGGTGCCCAAACACACAGCAGGGATTGTCATCAGCATAATTAGGCTGCTACTGGCATGTGGGTGTCATATGGGGATAGCAGTCCCATATCCACAGTAGATGTCAACAGCTGTGAGGCAACACTGGAATCCTTAACTGTGTGTTCAAGGTCCAGTGCGATCAATTTGCCAAACCCTAACCTGCAGGTGCCTCTATTGTTATGTCCTCCTATGTGCTGCTTGGAGTTGTTGGCAGGAACCATAAGATTGTACTGTATCCATGGCGTCAGTGTCTTTGAGGATCACTCCCCTGGGTTTGGCCCATCTCTGCTTTGGAGTGGACGTTTATGACGCGTTCTCTGATGTGCCTAGCAGGCGACCCTCATGTTTTGGTGTGTACAGACTCTGTTTGCACAGGACATACATCCCTATCTTGTTTCAAAAACCCCTTTGCCATCAGCATCCACATTAGTGAGTAAGATTTGCCTGTTCCATGTGGCAAGCTGTCAGAGTCCTTATTCCCCACTCAGGAGATTCCAGTAATAGTTCAATCATTTAGTTGCCAGTGTCATGACCGAATGGCCTGATTGTTTGTTACAGCCCATGAATTTGTAAAGTTGTAGCAAAACATGTCATGTAGGCTGGCTGGCACAGCCAGCATGCCCACACGCAGCCCATTGGGCAGAGAACCCTTCGTCAGTTTCCATTAGAGCTGCCTGTCCACATGGTGAATGGCCGTGCTATTTCCAATGGGCTCCATGCATTTTCAGTTTTGCAGAACCATCATCAAAACAGGCCATGCTGTCAGAGCCTCTTCAAATGGTGGCCCCCAGGTGCTAAGATAGCCCTAGAACATCCCCTTCAGGACCTTCTGGTCCTGTGTCAAGGAGATCAATGTCTCCTGAGAATACTGGTCTTTGAGGACCCAGGACTCAGCCTGTCTACCATTTCCAATCTACGATGGAAATGCTGGCCTTGTCTTATGTTAGTCGTGGGATGGTGAGAACTCGGGTAAGGATGATGCCCTCAGGCCTCAGAGTTACACAAGGTGCTCTGGTGGTAAGATGCTCCATGACAAGCAGTAGTGAGAAACGGTGGATTAAAGGGAGTGTATTGGACAGCGACCTCAGGCAGCTTGCTGGCCCAGATGTGAGTGACTGAAGCTCCCCCGCTTGGTTTCCTCCTCTACAGGAATGCAGAGGGGTGGGCATTTACAGCACATGCGTTCCAGTGGGCTAGCTGGCTCCCAGGGTCTCAGGCCACATCTTCGAGAGTGGCTTCCAGTGCTTGTTGAGAAGGCCCCCTCTGAGGGTTGAGGCCTGCCAGGAGGGAACCCACATGGGCTTGGTACTTTCTCTAGTCTGAAGAGGCCCACTAGCTGCTGGGCTGTCTTGTCAACTAGGGGTTGCAGCCAGGAACAGTGACTTCTGTTCGACCCACTCCAGAATACTCTGTTGAGCCCTCTTTGTGGCCCTCTGACCATGAGGGACTCGTGCTGTCATGGCACTTTACTACCTGTCCCCCTGGGAATCACTCTCGTCTGTATCCCTGTCATAAAAACCACCCATCTTCAGATGAACTCAGGTTTAATAACTATCTTTTATGGAAACTATAAAATTTGCCATTATAAAAGTATTATTGTCTTCTGAAAAGAAAACCTACCACAAAGGTAGAATGACTATGTTTCTGGTGTCTTTTTTCTATTTTGCGTGTTTGCTCACTTGCACAAAGCTGAGTTGGTGTCTATGTTTTGCTTTTAAAATGAATGCATAAGTATTTTTCCCGCTTTCACAGGACTTAGTCTTTTTTAGGAATTGGGGGGACAGTGGCTCCCAGCACTGTGTAACCTCCACGTATGCATCCGTACACACCACATCCCCCCACAGGAGGCCCAGCGCCCACTGAAGCCCTCCCCTCCTGCCTGCCCCTCCACTGACCACTCTCCGTGTTTTCAGAATCCAAGGCTTTGTTATGGCTTTGCTTGTTTGCTCCTTGTCTCTGATTCTTTACCTTCCTTCCACCTAGGAGGGACATCATACTGTCTTCTTCTGCCTGATCTATCTCACTAACTCCCGTAAGGTCTGTCCATGTTCTTATAAATGGCTCGAGTTCATCTTTTTATTTTTTAATAGCTGAGTAGTATTCCATTGTGTATGTATACTGTTCTTCTTTAGACTTGGTTTGAAAATGAACCAAATAATGCGCGGCTACCAATAGGACAGATACAAGCCCGGTGTTTTTACATAAAGCAGCTCATTTGCTGCAGCGCTGGAGTGAGGTGGGCATTATTATTCCTGTCTTGCAGATGAGAAAATGAAGGTTCAGAGGTTTATGTCATTTGCCCAGATCATATAACTAATAAGAGCCGCAGTCAAAAATTCATCTGACTTGTGGCTGACTTCAAACACTCACGTTCTTTCAGCTGTGCATTTTATGGCTGTCAAATCGCCTATCCAATTATGCTGTCCTGTGATCTGAACATCAGCTGAGGGCCGCGTGGTAGAGCTACCTGCCACCTGAGGCAGACTTCTTCCTTGCAGGGGCCTCTCTTTTGCAGGCCCAGCCCAGCACACAGACCTAGCATAGTGAGACAATTGCTTTCCTTCTGGGTCTCTGCTCTAATCCTGGGCACACATTATTGATTCTGGTGTCACGCATGTTCCTTGTTTGTGTTGTGGTGAAGGAGCCCCCATGGCAGGGCTCTTGAAAGGCTCTGCTCTGTTTGAGTTGTGCCCCTGCATCTGTGATTTGATTGCACACCGCAGGCACTGCTGCTCTGGCTGGATTAAAGGCTCGGCTCGGGATGGGACCCCGTGTGAGGTCAGGCCTTTTGTACTTGCCTATGTGCAACCTTCTAGAATCTGCTGCCCAGCACTGGAAAGCGACACGGTTTACCACTAATGGGCTCACAGCAGAATTTTGAACCCAGGTACTTTATTTTTGAAGTTGATATCCTTTATTATAAATAGCTAATAAAATGAGACAGCTGCAGGCCATTTATAAATGCACCTCCAGCAGCCAAAGTCAGAGGGTTTACTAAATGGCAGGAACTTGGTCAATAACTGTTTTAAATGCATTTACTTCTGTCAGGAGGCAAACTTTCTCCAAAATAGCTTTGATGTCAATAGACTCTTTGTTCTTTGATGTACAGCTTACAATAAATGTATTTATAGCACTTGGTAATGTGCAAGGCTTTGAAAATTACTGCTAACATTTCAGTCTATAATATATCATCTAGTCTTCTTTGACAAACTGAATTTTACTCTCATTAAGTGGTGTCCTCTGTGTAGAGATCCCGAAGATAAGTCCCTCCTACTTGGCTTTCAAAGGGAAAAAAAAAATTATTTAAGGGTACTCTTCACCAAAATGTGTGTATGTGTGTGTAAAATATTCCTTTGAGATGAGCAAGCCCCTGAAGTTACCTAGTAATAAATAGCTTTCACAGTTGGTTAAGCATTGGAGCTGAGGAGGCAGGCATCTGGTACCCAAATTATATGATCTTTGGTACATGCCAACTCCAGAAACCTTATTGTTACTTAGAAAATCTTTGAAATATTTGGGAAGTTCATATATATATATATATATATATATATATATATATATATATATATTACTCCTTGGTTATAATGATTTGGAATTGCAGTCTTTGTCACTCACCCTTTAGTGAAATATTTTTCCCCAAAGCCTGCCCAATCTACTAGCCTCAGAAATGGCAGTTCTTATATAAATTTAGTAATGATCCTAACCATCATTGCTTAGTAATGACCCTAACCATCATTTATCCTGCGTCAGAGTTAGAAATAGGTGCTTGAAGATTATCTCATTTACTCTTCATAATAGTTTAGGAAGTTATTTTTAACTTACTTTTTTTGATAAGAATTCCAAAATGCAGATTGGTTTAGTGACTTGGTGAAGAGTATGCAGACAGAAGGTGGCAGAGATGAGATTGAAATAGGGGTGGCTTGCCTGGAGGCCTGTACACTCAGCACATCATGCTCCACTCCTTGCTTGTTTATGCAGAGAGGAGGTGACTGGCAGGCAAATGGCTGCCTGGCAGAGAACTCCTTGTGATGTTATGTCTGTCTGGGAAGCTTACATGCAGGGATTTTTACCCCCTTTATAGGTGTTTTCAGCTATTACTTGCTGTTTAAGCCTGATGCTTTAAGAATTTCATTGGCGTCCAATGGCCAGTTGCCTGAAGATGAGGAGACTTTCTTAAGCTCTCTTTAAATGGACATGCCTTACAGTTAAAACATGTTAGTAGAAACACATTTCTGGGAGACAGGTGAGCTAAGTGCTGATGGTCTAAAAACAAACTAGAGATAGGAGTCAGACAAATGCTTGAAAGTTTAGAACATTTTGTTCAAAGTAGAAGCTTCCAGTAGAGCAGACTCACCCACCTGCCCCTCCATCAGTTCAAAAGATTTTCATGTAATAACCTTTAATGTGTAGGCTTTAGTGTTTGAGCATTACTGGTTTCCTTCTCATTAAGTTGTGGCTAGGCCCCCATGAGGGAAATTGTGGGTTACCATGGATTTCAAGACAGTGATTCTGTAGCCTGGAAATCCTTCCCGGGGATTCAAGCCCTTATACAAAGCCAGAATGCATGTCTGGCAGGAAGTATTTATTTGAATATGCTTTTCTTGCTTTCAGCTACTTGCAGTTCTGAAATTTACTGCTGCCCTCGAGGAACTCTTCCCCAAATCCTTGACCGAAACACTCGGTGCTCAGTCACTGGCATGACTCTAGTCACTTAGGAACCTTACTCTAGGTGATACGGCATTTCTGAGAACAAATCGTCATTCTTTCATGGTAAAACTTTGTTCTCTGTGATATGCAGACATATATTAAGTCATATGTCCATTCACTTAAACATGTGCTGTGCACTGGGACAAATCCTGGGGGTATGGAGAAGAATACATGATCCTTGCTCTTAAGGATCATACAGTTTAGTGAAGTAGACTGTAGTTTCAGATATAAAAAAATAAATGTTGGATGAAAAGGTGTCACTTTTTTTTTTTTTTTTTAACACGAAGATAAGCAGTGTCGTTTTCTGAAGGGTTTGTGCAGGGGAGATATCTGGCCATTTAGAAAGATAAGCTTACTGCATGCTTTAATGGGGTGACAGAGCAGAGTGTCTGCTAGCAATGTGCTCTTTTGCAAGTTTCTTTGTGAGGAATAGGGTAGGGCAATTCCTACTGATATTGCCAACCTGGTGGTCAGGCCAATCAGGAAGCTCAAGCGAATGCCTGATTCAAGGCCAGTGTTCAAAGAAGCAGTGTTAGACACGGGGCCCAGAACGTGATCCTTGGATCCTTCTGTTCAGCCTCACAGAACTTCTAATGTTGTGAAGGCTATGTCCCCAATTTGTGAATTATATGCAGATCCAAGCCATGCCAAATGGAATGCCACTGCTCACACCACCCAGTGTTTGTGGGATTACTCTCTAAAGCGGAGAGAAGTGAAACCTCCTCTATGTTTGTTGACTTAGTGTGCCATTGTTTCTACATTTTTAAAGCGTTAATGGAGTTTTGTTTTATTGAGTTATAACTGACATATAGCATTGTAAACCTGAGGAGCGCAGCATGCTGGTGTGATACATTTATCTACTGCAGGTGATTGCAGTAGCATTAGCTAACACCTTTATCACGTTGTATGAGTATTTGTGTTAAGAGCAATTTAGTCTTTTAGCTACTTTGAAGTTTATGTAGTGTAATGTTATTGACTGCAGTCATTCAGCTGTACATTAGATCTCCAGTATTTACTGGTTATAAATTTATATCCTTAAATAACATCTCTCTTAATTCCATCCCCCAACCCTCAGCCCCTGGTAACCACCAGCCTACTCTATTGTTGCAAGTTCAGTTTCTTTTTAGAGTCTACTTATAAGTGAGATCATCCATTCTTTGTCTTTATCTGACATCTCCATAACATAATGCCCTCAAGTCCCATTCCTATCATCTCAAATGGAAGATTTCCCTTTTTCTCATCCCTGAATAATGGTGCATTATTACCCTTCCTCCTTCTTTCTTATCTACATCTGTATATCTGTGTACCTCAGATATTCTTTATCCTTTATCTATAAATCTGTTAATGGAGACTTAGGTTGTTTCCATAACTTGCTTATTGTGAAAAAATGCTGCAATGAACATGGGGGTGCAGATTCTGTTCAAGATGCTCATTTCAGTTCCTTCAGAAATATACCCAGAGCTGGTATTTTAATTTTTTTAGAACTCTAGTGTTGTTTTTATAATGGCTGTATCAACTCGCATTCTCACCAACAAGTGTGTAAGGGCTCCCTGTCTTCATATCCTTACCAGCATTGATGATTTCTTTTTAATAAAAGTCATCCTAACTGTATCTTATGTATGTGTCTTTAGATATCTATTTGCTCTTTAGAACTTCATGCAGTGACTTTTCTACCTACCAGATGCTAAGAGGGGGTTCTCTGCAAATGAACCCTTATTAACTCTTCAGTGAGACAGATATATAACCTTGTAAAGGCATTCATGAGTAATTGGAAAAGATTCTTATTTCCATTTTCTTTCTTCTTCCCACCTCCCATAAATACGACTTTTAATATACACATACACATACCTATTACACACATTCACATATATGTATACTTTTATAGACTGAATGTTTGTGCCCCCATTCAATTTATATGTAAATCCCAACACCCAATGTGATGGTATTTGGAGCTGGAACCTTTGGAAGATGATTAGTTCATGGAGGATGGAGTCCTCATGAGCAGGATTAGTACCCTTATAAAAGAGACCCCAGAGAGATCCTCTGTCTCTTTCACTACATGACAACACAGTGAGAAGACAGCCCTCTGGAAGGTGGAGAGTGGACTCTCACCAGTCACTGAACCTGCCACCACCTTGATCTTGGACTTCGAGCCTCCACAATTGTGAAAAATAAATTTCTGTTATTTATAACCTGGTCTATGCTCTTTTGTTGCAGACTCAGACATGCATACACCTATACAGAGACAAAGACACAAGTATTCACAAACTAGAGCTTCTCAGATACACATATGTGCGTACACAACACTCACACTTGTTTACCTGTACATATACACATACAAGCACACACACATATCACTCTCTCACACACGCATCATATTGTTCTCTGGGAAGAAATGCTCATTTAGTGATTTGCTCTTTGGTTTTCATCCCTGTAGGAAACTGGGCTAAAAGCTTTTTAACAGCTAAAGTTTTTGTCCTGAAAGCTATGTCTCAGTGACACACATTCCCAGAGTAAGAGACAATGATACTAAAGGAAAAAAGGTCTCTAAGCAGAACATAATCTTCCCCAAATAAGCACTGCCCTCTTCCCAGGTCTCAGAGTGGATCAGTGGATCCGCGCTGGACAGGGTTCAACATTCCAGTTCTGATTCTGGGGTTGCCACTACCTCCCCTTCTCTGAATTTCAGATTCTTCACCCATAAAATGAGTGGTAATCGCTGTGATTTTAGCTCTGGAATTTGTACATGGTTCTTTCCCAGCGACAGAGGAAGTCCAAAGCAGAAGAGAATGAGAGAAGCAAGTAACTGAGATTTGAACCCTCACCTGGCCCGAGGAGGAAGGAGCACAATCAGTCCATCCTCACACAACTGGAGGTCTTGACTTCCTTGCTACTGTGACCTGTGTTGGCTGTATCTGTCACTCATGGCATTATTCAGATGGGACCTGTCACCATGAAATCTAGGCCCTTGAACAATATAATTGGTCTGATTTTGGTTTTCTGACTTCAGCAGTGGAGTGTCCCCTGCCTGTCTCTTGTCTTGGCCTTTACTACTGGTAATGGTGAAAGGGATGTATCTGATGCTCCGTGGAAGTAGGTATCGAGATCTCTTGAGAAAGAGAAGATATGCATTCTGCCTGTTTGGCATTTACAGGGTATTTCCTTAAAACACTCTGGACAATCCTTGTCTTGTTTGATTTTGGCTGTTCTTGTAGTTCCCCTGCAGGATGGCCTTTCCTTTGTCGGGGGAGGGGCAGACACAGTACTTCCAACAGCTTCCTGGAGTTGGTTGGGGCCCAGGCCCATCCTCACTGCCCCGAGTAACCAGATGGTGCCCTGCTTACCTTTCTGTCCTCATCTCTAGCAGCTGCCAAGGATCCTTGGCCTTAGCATAGTGTTTATCAGATTATATTGAAATCACTTGCCTATTTCTGCCCTTACAGAACTGTGAAAAAAATTCAAGACTTTGCCTTATTTCTTATGTATACTAGTGACTTGCCTATAGTAGGTATCTAGTACATAGTTTTGAAATAATTAATAACTTGAGTTCGTCTGGATGAAATATGGGATAGATGGAGGGAACTTTTGTAGTCTGAAGACTCGGTTTCAATACCCCATGCTGCGATGTCTCTGGCAGCTCCATCTACTGAGCTGGCACCAGAGAGCTTGCCAATCTCCTTGGTGGCAGCCCCAAAGCATGCTTGTTTGGCTGGCTTAGTCTACTTTATAGTGCTGAACTGAGACACACTGCATAGCCAGAGGTTTCTGCAATAGGACCCAGTTCTGAGCACTGTCTTATTCCGAGGTTGGAGGGAGCTACTCTTGTCTGTTACCCATGGAAGGAGTGAACTTTGGTGTCCGTCTACCCTGGGACAGGCTAAGAAGTAGCCCCAGCCACTGGCATGCTGGGCTGAGTCTAAATGTTCCTTGCTATCACCCTTGAAACAAACTATACCTCCCAAGTTCCCCAAGTCCCTGTGAGGCGTGTGCTTAGGTCATTTGAATTCCTAGAGAATCCAGGTTAGAGGGAGAGATGGCAGGATTATTTTTTTAAGTGTGAAAGACTAAAGCTTGCTTTTTATGTGGATATTCAGTGTCATGTTTGCTTATGACAACCACCCCCCCCCCAAATTCCAACCCCGCAAAACAACAACAGTAAACAAAACAAAACAAAAGCAAAAACCTTGTGGTATTTTGCAATTTAATGCATTTATTAAAATCCTGGTTACAGGCTGAATCGCTAACAAAATTTGGGGGTAAATAAATAACATATATAGCCTGGAAAAGAAAGGGAGGAGCAAAATTGTTCGAACATCTTCTTTGTAGTAGGTGCTTGAGCATCTACTTTATTCCCACAGTGACCACGACTTAATGCTCTGTTCTCTCCTGTCTTCAGAAGGGCAATGCAGTGTCTCAGGAATTTTCAACACACTGCAATGTTCCTCCCGTGAAGAAATGAAGAAATATACCTATGAAATAATTAGAGTTCTTTCCAGTCAGTACCTGATCAAATGCCAATGTCTGGAATTAAAAGGGAAACAAAACTTCTGAGCAACAGTTCTGTTAATGTTACCAAAGTGTCTATGTTCTTTTTCCCAGTGGTTAATAAAGATGGAGTTCTACAAGTAAACAGCAACAAAAGCTTTTTTTCTGAATGCTTTATTTATTCTTTGGCCAAAGAAAGAGAAGTGAGCTCATACTCTAAAGTCCTTCTCGACTGCAGACAAAGGAAGGTGGGTTCTGTAGTTTTAAGCAAAAGGGGAGGTGTAGGGAGCAGTGTCTCAGTTCTCTGATGTTGACAGGATTCAGGAAAAGGGGCACAGTGTTCCAGAACTGAGTTCATGCCTCATCCAGGTCTGGCGGCCATTCTCTGGTGGTGTTTCAGAATGTTTCTGACAATTCACACAGTCCTGATGGTCATGATCCCGGGGGTGCGGTCATCCATTCCGCTATAGATTCTATCTCTAATCCATTGGATGGTTCTCTGCTGATCATGTGGTGAATTATTCCCTCTTGAGCAGGCAGAGCTGGGACATCAGTTAGTTTAGTTGTTTGGCAGAAAGGAAACATAGCTGGGACATTGCTGAATTGCTCCCTGCTGAGCAAGCAGAACTGGAAGCATTGTATGGGAAGCAAAGCTGGGGGGGTGCGTGTTTTGTGGGCTGGCCCTATGCCAGGTGAAGTCAGTGGAGAATTTACCTGGGGGTGGGGTGGGGCGTGGGGATAGAACCTAGCTGATGGAGAGGGAATGCATTTCCTCAGCAAGAGGACATCCCCCTAAAGGGCAGGAACTTCCCAAAGCAAAGACATGGAAAAGGGAGGGAATGCTGGGAAAGCTGAAGAAATGTCATCTTTGTTGTGACTGGAATTCAGATTGAGTGAATTTGTTACAAATAAGTCCAAGCTATTGGAATATTTAAAAAATTATGTGACTTAAATACGTTTTTTTTTTTTTTTTTCCACATGACAGTGTGACTCTGAAAAGAGTAGTTAATTGATGCTGCTCAAAGATGCCTTGGGACACAGTCCCCTTTATCATGGCAGTTCACCATTTCCTGGGGCATTGTCCCTAAGCATGTGGTCAAGACTAACTGACCACTGTGACCACTTGCTCCAGGGGAGAGGAAGGAAGGCAGACTCCGCTTTATGATAAGGCGTAAAGTTACACACAGCTCGCCCATGACACCACTGAGAACGCAGATGTACTGGCCACACAGCTACAAGGAGGGGTGATTTTATAGCCTCTCACTGGGTGGAGTGGTGAGATTTGCTGCTGAGAGAAAGATGGGAGACAGCTGGCTATCTCCACCCCACAAGATAAGTAAGATGGGAATCAAAACTGTGAAAAACCTTCAATACCTTGCTAAGCATTTGTTGTCTTTGTGTGGACACTGAAGCATTAGGTTCCTCCCTTTTTAGCCAGTGAGCTAGCTTTGGCAGGTCCCGTGTGAGCCCAGTGGGCAGCCTCTGCTGATGGTGGTCACACTTCTCCATCTTGACTGCACGTCACTTGGTGGGCTTCCTTTTCCTCTAAATTTACATGTGCTTCAGGACCTACAGCAGACAGCCCTGTCGAGCCAATTCCTGTGGAGGGTTAGCTCTGGGTACAACGTGTCTTTTATTTCTGTGGTTTTGTTCTGTTTGAAAATGTTGGCCTATACCTAGAAAGGGGAGAGGGCGAGGGAGGGTTTACTTTCTTATCACAAGGAAATTAGATGCGTAAGTAGTGATGGAACGATTTTTTAAAAACCAATCTTTAGGAAGGTTGGACTTACCCTGTTGAACCTCATGGCAGACTTTCTGAGTGGTGGGTAGAAGCCTTTTTGCACTTAATGAAATGGATCTTGGCAGTAAAGGGTTTAAAATGAACTTTGGATTTATTTAAAAAGTAATCTCCCCACCACTAACTTGTCTTCTAGCATTAAAGAGAATTTTTATAGTGCTTATAGAACATATAATTCCTCTCCAGTTGTTTGACATTCCCATTAGCAAACTCATTTGTCAAAGCCTTGTTAGGTGATCACAAAAGATCACCCAGGACGCAATCTAGATTTCTTACCAAAGTTTGTGTGCGTGTGTGTGTCCATCTAGTCTGTCCCTGTGTATGTTTAAAATGAGGACTAGTGCGCCTCCAGATGTAATACAGAGGCTTATAGCACCCAGTTTTCCTCAAGTCAGCCCCTGTGATAGAAGGTTATATCTAGGAAAGAACTTAAAAACATGTGAAATAAATAAATTGAGCCATTCCATTGCAATATAGTAATCGCAACCACTAAATTTTTTCCCCCTTGCCTCATGTTGGAGGAACCATGAACATTTAAAAATAATTTAATAAATTACTCTTTGGCTATACTTTTAGGGAGAAACATTATTATGTAAAAGCAGTATGGAGGCTTTGTCTGGAAAGTCACAGACTGTCTTTCCTTCTGAGGCAGGTGGGAGTATTGCCGCAGCCTAGGGCACCAAGCACCACTTGAGATGAAGACCGTATCGGACAGTGTGATGAGGACAGTGTGTCACCGACACTTTCCCTTGGGAGTTCGGGTTATGTCGGTGAGCACTCCAGCGGCCACTTGGTCAGACTGCCCGAGTTTCCGTCCCACTTGGCCACTTCCTAGCTGGCTGACCTTGGTCTTTCTGGGCTGCAGTAAATAAAATCATGCTTTTAAAACTCCAGAGCCCAGGTTTTTCTTACTTTGCCCTGATACCTCGCTAAGAAATGAGGGAAAGCTGGCAGCTAAAGCAGGCTGTGAGGCCCGGAAAGAGAGGACAGGGAAGCATGATGCTTGACCTCGTGGAAAGAAGCAAGGTCATAAACGCCTGCTCAGAGACCAAGGTAAAAGGAGGCAGAAGAACAATCAAAACATCAACTTTGCGTAAGTCAGAAATTGTAACTTTCAAAGTCTCAAGTTGGAAAGCAGATGTTAGATACTGTATCTTATTTGTTTTTAAATGTGTAGTGCTGGACCTCTTGTTGGAGCTTAGTAAACGTTGGAGAGTATTGGCCTGTTTCTGGTTTGTTCATTTGTTCAATCATTCAGCAAGTGTTTGTTGCACGCCTGTCATGAACTAGGTGCTGCTCTAGGCGCCTGTGATCTGCAGGGAAGAGAACAGACCGACAGATGTCCTGGCGTTGGAGGAGCCTTCTTTCCAACTGGACAGTGAGCCCCCTGCGGGTTCCTCATGCTTACCACCTCTTCATAAGCGCAGCACTTCTTTTCTTCCTCACCCCTGGTGTTGTTAAACAAACTAGTTTACAATTCCTATTGATTCCTTTTTGGAAAATTTGGCATCAGTGGTTTTCTCAAACACTGGCCACCACACTGGTCTTAGGGTCTTCTGGGCAAGTCATGTAATTTAGAGGAAAGTGCCCCTTTCTTGGTATCAGAAGACCTCCTGGCTTTGGATCTTAGATCTGGAATAAGTTGAGTAAACTGGGGCATTTTCTGACCTTCCAATTCCTTCCTCACAAAATAAGAAGAATATTTACCTGCTTGAGCTTGTCTAAAACTCACAGGGTCCTAAGATCAGGGGAGTATTTATTAAACATCCAAATCCTAACCCCGAATCCAGGAATCTCTCCCTCTTTATTATTGTTAGCATCTCAGAAGGGAAAGCCTTGCCATGCTTCTCCTTGGCATCTGTTTTTCCACATCCCGCACGTGTGGTTATAGAGCCTGAGCTCTCCGAATCTTCCTAGGCAGTGCTTTTCCAAAAGTCCAGCAGGAATCACCAGGCAAACTAAAAACTTGATTCATCAAGCCTCAGCCCTGGAAGATGGCCTGTTGCCTGGCTCGAAAATTGGTGTATGTTCCAGCAGATTGGCTTCACTAGGGAGCTTGTTAAAAATGTGGACTCCCAGGTCCCCCCACCCCAGACCTGTGGAATCATAATCACAGCTAAATCAGTTTCTCACATTCCTGTTTGAGAAACACCTCTTGGAATACCTCTGGGTCAGATGATTATTCAGGTGTTTTGTTCTGTTAAAAGTATGGTTATAATTAAAACTCGATTTTGATTCAGGACTGTATGAATGTTAAATAAATATATCTGTATTAATGCTTTTGTAACGACATCACAGAATTGATGACATTTATGAGCTCGAGGGTAAATTTCATCTGTATTAAAAAATTAGATAAATATGACTTTCTCATGAGTTTAATCAGAGTGATAAAATTTCAACATGTGTACATCATTTTCTGCTTTCTCAATGACCTTTTCTGAATAATGGCATCCGAAAAGAAATATATATTTTAATCTGTTTGTTTTTTCCAACATGGACTTACAGATGATTAACTGACAACTTTGCTTTTTGATTGGGTGACATTGATATCCTGGGCCTCTAAGACAACGTGACAAATACACATAAATGAATTCCTAGGTCTTTGCTTTTTTAAAGTTTATTGCCACTTAAAAGGTGTAAAGGCAATTAAAAAAAATACCAACAGGCTGCTAAGCAGATATGGAAAAGAGATGCTTGAATTATATATGTCTGTGTGAGTGGACAAGATGTGCTTTTCAAGATTAATGATTTAAGATGATCTTCACAATCCTAGCCTGATTAAACAGGATTAAATCTAAAGAATATTTTCTCCTTTTCTGGCTTTTTCAAAATTCACCCCCCTTCTCTCCCCCTTCAAGATTGATTGCAGGGGTGATCTAAGGATTCTGCCTGTCTAAAGCCGTAACTTCTCTCCTTTCATAAAAGGAAGATTATCCCTTTCTTAATTCCTTGTTTTTATTGCTGTCAAATGGAGGCTTTAAGGAGTGAGTTAGCATTCATTGCACTTCCTAGAAGGTGGCTCAACTTTTGATTGAGATATTGTCAGGGCTCTGTGTGAGTGGCCTCTTGACACCTTCCTGTGTCCCCTCTGACTCTGAGGCTCCTCCCTGGCCCCTCCTCCCTCCCATCCACTCCCAGTCAAATGCCTGACATGGCCTGTCATTTATCTACTGCTTTCTTGTTCTCAAATCCACCCTCTTCTAACAGCTTGCAGGGTTTTACTGCTTAGCCTGTTGATTAGTATTTCACAGAGCTTGTCCTGCCAGGTTTTAATAGGTATTCTGCTTCCTCTCAACTCCGAAAAAAATTTAATTGGTCAGGAAAGCATGCAAAATGCTGATTTAGACAGAATTGAACATAGTTTTGCTTGTTGATTGAACCACAGGACTGCTCAGAACACGTAAACTGCTGCCAGGTGGGGGCAGCCCTTATTCCCAGCTTTCTTTCCTGGTAGAGCCCTCCTGGGAAGTATGGAGCAAGACCAGCATTCTGCGCAATGCACTTTCCAGTCTTCTCCTTGCTACCTTCCCCACGTGCCTTACTCTCTAGCTGATGTTCTGTCTAATAACCCCATGTACCACTGCAAATTCTGTATCCTCAGACTCATCCCAAATTAATCACCACCACCGATAGCCAGTGTCTGTCAATCACCAACTTTTCACGTTGTGCAAGCATTTTCTCAGAAACGCTCCCTTGCCTCTTCCATGTCTGTGAAATCAGGTTCAAAGGCCCCGGCCTGGTCTGGAAGACTATCGTTTTCTTAGACCAGCATGGGCAAGCACACTTCTCCCTTCTGCAGCATTCAGGGGCCTTCTCCCAACTTGGTTTTTCTTGGTAGTCTTACACCTCCTAATATTTGGTGTCATTTACTTATACATTTTTCTATTCTGTCCTTTCCTCAATTTGGACATTCATTCCATAAAACGGGACTGTTGTTTTGTTCATGCTGTGTTCTAAGAACCTAGAGCCAGGCCCATATCCCTCAAGGGTCAGGTGTTTAGTATCAGTTTCAGACACAGACTGAAGGGCTGGGCGTTCTGTCTCATCTCCTGCCTGGGCTCCATGTGAGTTCTCTGCTTTTCCTTGCCTTTTTTTTTTTTCTTCACTTTTTCTTCCTGAGCACATAGTCTTCGACTGTCATCATCTCTTTACACACTTCAGAATGAACCACTTCTTCCTGAAAGCCATTTCTGATCACAACTCTGCCCTCATTGTAAGGGTCCTTCTCTGGGAATGTTGTTTAGTCCTTTCTTATGTGTAACCACATACTGCCTTGTGCTAAAGTTGGTTTAAGCAGAAAAAGAATCGCAGAGCACTCACAATCTCCTCTTCCACCACCACTGGAAGATCCTCAGTCAGTTTATGAATGGAGCAAACCCCACACTGTGCTTCCAGTAAATGAAGCCTCCTTTGTGTCCAGGCAGCACTGGCTGTCACGCAGCCCTCCAAGCACTTGCCTCCTCCTTTGAGCCCTGAAGAGGGATGCTGATTATCCTCAAGGTGCTGTTATGGGAATTTTGTCCGCCACCCCGCCTCCCCGCAGCTTCCTTTTTCCTAAAAGGCGATTCTTTGGTGAGGAACACAGCTTGGATTCACAAAAGTGTCATCTGCTCATCACAGAGAGATGGAGAGAATGGTCTAAGACTCCAGAGATGGGGGATGCTGTGAGGGGCTCAAGGAGTTTATAATATTTGGGGGTTCATTTCACATTTCAATCATTTTTCTGGGATGAACAGGCTTCCCCCCTTTACAATAAATCTGGTTAAAATTTACCTCAATATCTTTATTACTTTCTCTTTCTTATTTACTTCCTGTGTCTTTCCTCCAAGCATCCGGGCACCCACAATGTATTATACGCCAGCCCTGGGAACCTGCAGAGCTCTTTTCCGCACAGTACACTTTCTTGGGCGCCCCCGTCTCCATGCATGTTTTCAGGCTGCTGACGCTGCCTTTCCACCAAACCACAGGAAAGGTTGTCATTCTTTCTCTCCCACAGATATCCCCTGTCCCCAGCTGCTCAGTGGCAGCCAAGCTGTCACTTGTCCTCGCTCTCAAACTCTCCCAGATACCCCAGGCCCCGCCTATTATAGGTCTCCATTTATTCCTGCGTCACCCCCTAACTTTATTCAATTCCAAGGCAGCAATGAACAGAATGCGTAAACATGCTTATCCGGGAGGTGGACTAGCAAAGCCTTGGTTTATTCACCTGTGAAATGGGGATTGCCGTGCCCACCTCCATGAATCAGATGAGATCACTCACACAGAACCTGCAGCATAGGTGTGGCAACTGCGGCCACTCCCCAAGGGGCCAAGGTAATGTGAACCGCACTCCCTAACTTTTGGAGTGTGGGGTCATGGACCATTTTCATTCCTGTGTGCCTGACACGTAATGGTCAAATCATTTTTATTTGAAAGGAAGACAAACAGGCAGGATTTTGCCTTAAGAAATCATTCAAGTCAGTAAAGTGAGGAACGGCTTATGGTTGGTCTTCACTGGCCCTCCCAGACATTTACAAGGAAAGGCTCAGACATGAAGGTTGCTCTGTAGAGTGGAGGAAAGGAGCATAGGCCCAAGGAGTCTGGCATCTCCGATCTGCTGTAAGCAGACCTGTAATGAAAGAGGCTGGTAGGAGTTGCTGGGTGTTTTGGGTGGACACTCCATGGATGTTATGGGGAGGGTCTGAAGTACTGCCCCCCAACCCCCAGCATGAATGAGTACACTCTGTCTAGGAGAAAGGGCCTCTGCAGCGTGACACAGGTCAAGCCTGCACACTTCTGCACTGCTCCTCCTCCTCCCCAGGGGAGGAGACTGGGCTAGATTATTGCTTAGATCTCACAACACTGAAGATCACATTTTCTGTCCTTTTTTAAGTACCTCTCTAAGGGCTTTGTCACCACTCACTGCCCTGGTGGGCAGGCTGTTGTGGTGAGTGCTTTGTGTGAAAAGCACGAATCTATCAAGTTGACCTCATTCACCTTGTCTGGTTTGTTCCTGCATAGTCTCTTTTTTTAAAGGTTCTGGGAAGGCCAACTTTGGTGAATTAAGTCACCCTTGCTTTGGTGATGGCCACGCCAGGAGTGGGGCTATTTCCTCAGGTCTCGGCAGACTGTTTCCTCCTAACTGCTCCTTTCCTTTTGCTCTTTCACATGTCTAGTCAAGAATTTCCTTGAAGTTTTAGCACCTTGCTCCTCATCACACCTTTCCCCTTGGGACCTGCAATCTTCTGTGGACAGTGCCATTTCCCAGAAATCTGCCATGGGAAGCAGGGCAGCTTGAAGGGGTCCAGCAGCCCTTTTGTGCAGTGTGCATGTGTGCGTGCGTGTGCGTGCGTGCGTGCTTGCGTGTGTGGCTTGAGACCCAGCTGGACAGGAGTACGGAGATGCAGGGACAGGGAGGCTCAATGCCTGCCCCACCGCCTTTCACCAGATGGTGCAGCACCCCAGATTGGGCATGAAGATCTCTCCACAGGTGGTCTAAGTGGGGCCTGTTTGTGCAGCAGGCTGGGCACCAGGGCTGGCTCTTTCAGCAGTTCTTGTCTGCAGTTGAGCCTGTTTCTGCCAATCCAGGGGTTGCTGGGTGGGTGCCTGTCACACTGTCACCTTGACATTTCAACTGCTTGAACTCTGAAGAGGAGTCATTGGACCTTGGTTCTTCAACCAAAACTTGCACCTAGTCTGCTTACAAACTGACACTCGCTATTCTCGCCCCTTTCGAAGAGGGAACAGGGCCTTGAGGAGGCAGGAAGCTGGCCCTTTTCCTTGAGAGGAGGGAGAAGATGTGCTTAGATCTGCCCTCTGCCTTTGTTAGCGATTCCTTGGTGGAGACTGGGACTAGGAGGTGTCCTCAGAGCTGCCTTAAGATTTAGGGGGCACAGATGAATGTCAGGCTTTGGCACTTGCTTTTGCACTCAGATCAGTCCTGGAGAAAATTTGCTACTTCCTATATCACAAGGAAGGACTAGGGTTTAAGGCAGGCCATTTGAAATGACGTAGATGCTGATAAAAAGGCTTATAACCCCCAGTCCTAATTTGAGTTCCTGCAGATGCAGGACCACACACAGGACTCAGGGGCAAGTAGTTCTGTGAGAGGTGACAGCTGCTGGAGGACAGGGAAAGAGGCAGAAAAGAAGAATGTCAGTCAAGGGTGTGCTGTCAGGCTAGTGATGCCTTTGGATAAGGGAACTGAGACTCAATCCCACTGGGAAAGCCTGGAAAATATCGCAGCTCAGGTACTTCTGAGTTATCCCACCTGAGAG
Organism: Solenodon paradoxus; assembly: GCA_004363575.1. NCBI lineage: Eukaryota > Metazoa > Chordata > Mammalia > Eulipotyphla > Solenodontidae > Solenodon > Solenodon paradoxus. The sequence goes on along the minus strand of RJWH01002030.1, from coordinate 101,457 downwards.
GCGAAACATCTGCTGGCCAGGGAGTCATCTCTGTGGGCAAAGAGATGCAGGGACAGGCAGTCAGATGTCAGGCCTGTGAATGCTGACATGATCATGGTGGAGGGAATGTGGTAGAAGCAAGACAGCTCTGCTATGGGGAAATTATTCCATATTCACCTTTCAAGGGATCACAGACAGGAGCCCAGGCATTTTCTTTCTTGAATGAATCCAGGACCGGAAAGGCAACCGAGCCCCAAAGTCACAGAGTGAGTTCTTGAGCTTCAAGGTCATAGGGATCCAGTTTCCTGATTCCTGCTCTGGTACTCTTTCCACTTGGCTACTCAAGGCAAAACTTGTATTTGTGATGATTTATGAGGCACACTGCACCTGATTAATGGAACAGTATTTCCCTTCGCACCGTGGATTCGTTAGTCTTTTTCTGAGTGAGAAATTGTCAAAGGGATTAAATCCTCTCTGAGAGCTAGAGAAAGAGCCAAATATGGCTGAGTGTGTAAATAGTCTCACAGGAAGATCTTTGTGAAGGTATTTATTATGCATGTCTTTTTGTCATTGTCATGTCTTTAAGTGTTTACTTGGGCTTCTAGCTTCTTGCTTTTCCAAGGACACAGACAATTCATTCATAAGAACCTGACAGCCATCGCCTTAACAATGGCTAATTACTGTCCAGGTTATTTAAGACTCGGAGGAAATATTTATCACAGAAAAGCAGCTTCTAAACATGTCTCACCAGGTGTGATGAGGCACATGGCTTGTGCCCATTATACACTTGTGAACTCCTCTGGATGAAAAGGTCAGGGATGCTTATAAACTTTATTGTGCCAGGTGAGGGTGGCCTCTTAGATTCTGAAATGCCCACCAGCCTTTGCTTGTGCAGAAGTGAAGCCTCGTCTGATCCCCGAAAGTTTAATGCTTATTATGTGGTCATTCGTAAACTTTTGAGAATGAGATCTGCATACTGGAACAGGTCGTCCAGGTCTTTCTGAGAATTCCCAAAAGGGAATGCTGGGTTTGAGGTCTGCACATTTTTCTAAGGTGTTGGGTATTGCTCGTCTCCAGAAATGGGGTAAGTTTCTTTTTATACTCCTCCACTCTGTAGGGGTCACCAAGGGAATAGTCACCAGAACTATTCCCTTTGATCTTTAGCAAAAGATGGGTTCTTTTTCACTCTTCCACTCTGGTAGGTGGGAAATGATGTAGTCATCCCTTTCATTTGCATTTCTTTGAATACTATTATAAATAGTTTTCCTTGTGGATATTGCCCATTTTGCATTTGAAGATGGCTGTTGAAGGATTCTTACTCTGATCTCCTCAAGTCCTGCCCTTTTTGCTACTAGAAAATCTTCAAGTAAGCCAGGCACTCCATTACTTCTTCCCCAGGGCCTCTGTCTACCTATGGACTGGATAAACGGGAGCTGTGAGCTGCCAGGGAGACTGCCACTCCCAACTCAGGGCCTCACCTGCCTGTGCATGGAAATTAGACCGAATGGTTGCATCTGACTAATAAACTCTTTGGGGGAAGGGACTTCACTCTGGCATAGTCCTTGTTTCCGTCACCAAAACATGCACTGAGTCCAAGCAAAGAGGGTCCATTTGTAAGTTCCTCTAGTCAGACTTTTTGTGTTTTGTGGTTGGTGTAGTCTTTTGTCTGTAACTGTTAAACAAAATAATATTTTGTTGTTGTAAACAAATTAACAAGACTCTCTTTGAGCGACTTATTTTTGCCTTCTAATGAGGCAAACTGGATGGACAGTTGTGTTGGCTGTTAGGTGATTGACAGGCAGTTGAGTCCCTTCACTTCTTGTTTTCCTCTCTGGGATGATCCTCTAATTACTGGGAATGAGAGAAGGGTCTGGTAAAATCAAGAAATCCTTCCCTGTCAATGTTTGTCTAAAAGTGAGTTCCTTGGAAAGGACCACTTTTCCCCTTTGGGCGTGTGTGTTTTTCTTTTTAAAATATTCGTTGCTCAGTGGAATTCTATGCAGCTACAAAAAAAAGAAAAAGAAAAGAAATTGTGCCCTTTGCAGCAATCCAGATGAAACTGAAGGGATCATGTTAAGTGACATAAGTTAGAAGGAAAAAGAGAAATACAGGGTAGTTTCACTTATACGTGGAAATAGTGAAATGAAACAAATAAACAGATAAACCCCAGCAAAAACTCACAGGACTCAAGATGATGGCTGCCAGCGGGGTGGGAGGGGTTGGAGAGAGGGGTGGTGGTTAACGGCCACTGGAACTCTGGTGGTGGGTGTGGTGTGAAAGATAGACTGCAATTTCAATATCCAAAAATAATGTAGTGCTGTGAACTAAAGAGATAGTAAATACTACTATACAACAAGAATAAAATAAAGTATTTATTGAGGTAACTGTGATTTACAAAATAATATAAACCCATATGTGCAGGTTCACCATTTGCCAAATATATGTCAACTCACCCTGCCTGCCACCAAATTATCAAAAGTTTTTCCCTATTGTCCAATGGACCCCACCACCCTTTGCTCCCGCCCCTCCCCACCCTTTTCCCCATTGGTAACCTCAGCTCTGTTGTCAGTGTTTGAGTGTGTCCTTATGACCTTTCCTACTGGTTGTTAGTGGTAAGGCGATGTCAGCGCTGGTCTGTGTTTTCAGGCTTGAGCGTGGGCTCCACATCCAGGCAGAAGTTCATCAGCAGAGAAGTAAAACAGAACCTGACCCAGTCCACCTGAAAATGGGTCTATTCGTTTCCTCCCAGAATGTTCTCGAATTTTGTGGGTGGTGCATTCTCTTGGAACTCTATCATAATTATGAAAAGGAGAAAACAGAATAGGAGCTAACTCCATGACCTAACCTGTGCTTGACCAGCATCTACAGAGGTGTTTAGCACGGGTTGACACCTACCTGCAGGGCCTCCTCTCCGCCACTAGAGGGCACTCTCGTCACTCTTAAAGCAATAGCACCCGGGAAAAAGTGCTGCTGTTTTTTATTTAGTTGAAGTTCTCGAAAGCGCACTACGTTTAAGTTGCCACTTTGTGTCTCAGCTTCCACTCTTGAGGTGTGTTTCCAACATAACAGTACCCAGTTCAGCAAGGGGTGGGGAAGATAGTTTCTGGAAACTCCTGCTGTAAATTAAGCATAGTCCCTGCTTATTTGTGTTTCCTTAATAAAATATGATGGTAATCCTGGGGTGCTTTTACACTTGGAGGAGAAGCATTTGCTTTTAAAGTGCTGTACCTTCTGTCTGTTCTTGTCTTTCTCCCCTTTGGCTCAAATGTGGCTGTAGCTCACTGGTGTTGAGATCCAGCGGGAGATGAGGACTCCATCCTATGTGCTGATTCTGCTCACTTTGGGGAAGAACGGAAGAGTACCTATGGTAGATGTGGATCAGCCCGATGGGAGATTTTCCACTTAGAGAAGATTTAATAGCTCAAAATCATATTTTGCTCACTCAATACATCAGAGAGTGCTACCAGTTAAAAATATGTAATTATTTTCTTCTTTCTTTTGTTTGCAAAGCAATATTCATTTTAAGATATTGAACTTGCTTCTCGGTCTACCGACACACTGCAGCCTCCACCAGAGTTCCCGAGTCTTTTTACCACCAGCTGGTTGCCTCTCTCCTTCCCGCTCCCCCTTCACCCCCTGTCAGCCATCATCTTATGACCTGCGAGTTTTCACTGGGGTTTATCTGTTCGTTTCATTGCATTAGATTACATGTATGAACAAAACCATCTGTATTTCTTTTTCCTTCTGACTTATTTCACTTAACAGCATCCTCTCCGGTTCCACCCAGTTTGTTGCAAAGGGCACAATTTCGTTTTGTTTGTTTGTTTTTTGTTTTTTAGTAGCTGCATAACATCTCATTGAGTATATATAGCTCAGCTTCTTTGTGCAGTCATCTGTTGACAGGTATTTATAGGTGTTTCCATGTCTCAGCTATTTTGAATGTGTTGCTTTGAACATAGGGGTGCAGTTATTTCTATGATTAGAGACTTTGAATTCTCTGGGTACATGCCTAAGAGTGGGATTGCTGGTCGTTCATAGTTTTTTGAGGCTTCTTGCTACTGCTTTCCAGAGAGGTCGGAGTGCTACCATTCATCACAACCGCCATTCTGGCTTCTGGGGTTTCTAGGTCACCTGACAGCCTCAGTGCTCCGTCAGTTCCTTGACTCTTGGCCAGAAGTGCCTTCTGATTGCAAAGAATCTCACTGATTTTTGGGGGTAGGGGTTGTTTTGGAGGATGTGTGAGGTGACCTGTCCTTTATTTGTGGGAATGAGGGAGAACCTCCGCCTCAGGGAGTCATCAGATGCAGCAGCACTGTTCTTGCTGGGGCACCAGGCTGCGACTGGTTGTCGTGTGGTGACCAACACAGTGGCCGCGTATTTTCTGGACTTCCGAATCTAAATTTGCACAGAAAGAAATTAAAGGACTCACTTAACGAATCTTTTTCCCCTCTGGCTTCATGAGTACTATTACTTCCCTCATACTAGCTGATAATTATGTAGCATTGCCGTGTGCCAAGAATGGTTTATTTTTCTTTGTTTTATAAAACGTATTAGAATAATTTTAATAAAGATTTTATAATTTTATATTAAGAAAACTTAAACCTATTTTTCGATTTACAGAAAAGCTCTGAAGACTGTAGAGTTCCCATGTACTCTACACCCAGTTTCCCATTATTCACATTTTATATTAGCTTGGCACATTCATTACTGTTACATTTTTATTAACTAATATTCATACCTTATCCAGAGTTCTGTAGTTTTGACCTAATCTCCTTTTTCTGTTCGAGAATCCTGTCCAGGGAATCTCGGAACATTGCATTAATTGTCATATCTCCCTAGAATTCTTTTGGCTCTCGCTGGGTCTCAGACTTTCCCTATTTTGCATGACCTTGACAGCTTTGAGTCGCACTGGTCAAGTATTATGTGGAATGTCTGGCTACTGGAATTTGTCAGAGGTTTTCTCATAATTAGAATGCAATTATGGATTTTTTTTGGGGGATGCTCACAGAGATAAAATGTCATATTCACCACATATCAAGGGTATGCACTGTCAGCATGCTTACCATGGGTGATGTCAACCTTGATCAGCTTGTTAAGTGTTATTTGGCAGGTTTCTCCCCTATTTAGTTACCACCCCATTTCATAGTGTACTCTTAGTAGTCACTGCGCAGCCCACGGGTCAGGAGTGTGGCAGTCTGCTCCTCCTCCTGAGGACAGAGAAGCTACACACATTCTTTGCAGTGTTTCTGCATAGGACATGTGTCTCTTCTGCATTATATGTTTATTCAGTTATTTATTGATATAAGTATGGATTTATGGAGATTTATTCTTTGGGTTATAATAAAATGCTACTTTATGCTCAGATTGTTCCAGTTTGGGGAGCTCTTTCAGTTGGTTCTTGTGCCCTTTTTGACACACCCCATCATTGTGTGTGTGTGTGTGTGTGTGTGTGTGTGTATGTGTGTGTTTCTTGTTGTTTTTGAGACTCTGCTACTTTCTGGCACTACCAGATACTCCAGGCTCATCTTGAACATCATCTGCCCTTGTTCTAGAATCGGTCATATCTCCAGGGAACCCTGGTTTCTTCTGTTGGAGGAGCATATTAGAAACCAAGAACCTGGCCCTAGGTGCCAAAGGGCACTGTTTTTATAGGCCCTTCCAACTGACAGAGCAGGGAAGTACATGTGGATACTAGACTATAAATTGTCTATATGTGACCATCTGTATCGATAGTAAACTGAAAATGAGTACATACTAATGTCTCCAATTCTGATCCATTACCACAGAACATCTAACCTCCTTCTCTTCCTTTTCTGCAATCCCCTTCTCCGATAAACTTGGCTCCTGCCATCTACTATGCATTTGCTTAATTATTCAAGTCTAATACACATATATAGCATTATCAGAATCCTTAACTCGTACTCCCATGAAGAATAATAGCTTTATCAACTTGAGTACAATGCTTATGTACCATTTCCTTAGTTTGACTTTAGCTGCACAGACTCCACTCATTTCCAAAGTCACTTAGAAAGCACCTTTTCCCTCCACCTGCGTTAGTGAGATTCTTTCATATATTTGTAACATAGCTAGATTGTTTGGTCACACTTTCATTTCATCCTGAAATACCCCAACCTCTAAGTGATTTTTCTTAAGGTTTACAAATATTAAGTTTCACTCTGTTAAATTTCTGTGGGTTTTGACAAATGCATGGCATCGTATACAGGATGACAGTGTTGTACAGATAACTGTGCAGCCCTAAACATGCTCTGTGCTTCACTTATTTACCTATTTTACCTTCCTCTAATCCCTGGCAATCACTGATTTTTTTTAAACCATCTTTATAGTTTTTCCTTTTCCAGAATGTCATATAATTGGAATAATAGAGAATGCAGTCTTCAAATTGGCTTCTTTTGCTTAGCAATGTGCACTTGAGATTTAGTCAATCCTTTTTGTGACTTGATAGCTGATATCCTTTTATTACAGAATAATATTCCACTGACAGACTATACCCCAGTTTGTTTTTCTATTCACCTATTTCAAGATTTCTTTCCTATTTTGAAATTTTGATGATTATGAATAAAGCTGCTATAGCATTTGTGTGCAGATTTTGTGTAGAAAGAATTCTCAGATCAGTTGAGTAAATACCTAGAAGTGCGATTGCTGGAATGTATGCTAAAACTATGTCTCTTTAGCTTTGTAAGGAATGACCAGACTTCCCAATTGACTCTACTATTTTGCATTCTTAGCAGCAAAAATGAGACTCCATAACGATTCCTTACCAGTAGGTCACATGATCATATTTAAAAAAATTTTAATCATCTATATTTTTGAATTCTAATAGGTATACAGTGGTATCCCATTTTTGTTTTATTTTGTAATTCCCTAATGAGAAATCATGCTGACTATTTTTTTCATATTTTTTTTGCCATTTATATATCATCTTTGGTGAAATCTCTGCCTAGGTCTTTTGTCCATTTTTAATTGCAGTTTTGGGGTTTTCTTAATGTTGACTATTATGGAGTCTTTGAATGTAAGTTCTTTGTCATATATTTGCCAACTTGTAGTTGATCTTTTCATTTAAGTGTCTTTTGCAGAACATATGTTTTTAATTTTAATAAAGTCTAATTTAGATCATGCTTTTGCTGGTGTCTTTAAAAACTGATCTCCAAACCCAGATCATCAACATTTTCTCCATTGTTCTAAAAGTTTTGTGATTTTTTAGTTTGCATTTAGGTCTATGACCCATTTTGAGTTAATTTTTGCCAGAGATGTAAGGTCTGTGTTTTCACTCTTTTTTTTTTTTTTAAAGAGTATCCAACAGTTCTTGCAACATTGTTGAAAAGACTATCTCTTCCACATTGAATCCCTTTGCTCCTTTGTCAGACATCAGTGCCTATTTGTGTGGGTCTGTTTCTGACACTTTGCTGTTACATTGATTTATTCTTGAACCAATACATACTGCTTTGAGTACTGTAACTTTATTGTAAGTTTTGAAATTATTTCATGGAATTCCTCCAACTTTTTGTATGTTGGTGTATTGCTCACCTGTTCTGGTCTTTTTTTTTTCCAGGTGTAATTTTAAGTTCTTTTCATCAGTTAAGTCACTTAATCATCATAGTCACCCACAAAGAAGCCCAAGGGAGTTAATCAACGTGTTCAAAGTCACTTAACTAGTAAGCGGCGGAGGTAGGATTTCCAACTTAGCAGTGTGGCTGCAGAGGCCGGACCTTCACCAGCCAGCAGCTGGCCTCTGAAGGTAATGAAGAAGGAATCCTCATTTATTTTTGAACAACACAGTGAAATTTTTCATGAGATGATTTTCTAGACTCATATTTTGGAGAAAACAAGCAGCAGAATGGGGAAGATTCAGAGTTCTTGCTTTAATAGCAGAGACTCGGGTGGACTTGTGACCATGGGACATGAGTTCTACATAAAAATTGGAGCATAATTGACCCCTTTAATGATGTCTTGCTGAATTCTGGTGATCTCCCCCTTCTCAGCATGTGTGGGTGTCTGTGCCTTGTGGGTCTGACCCTTGACCAGCAACTGATTGAATCAGTCCCATTCATTCTCTGGCCTAGGAATTTGAAACCCAGAGATGAGGTCCCTTTGTATGGAGATACCTTTACACCCACATCTGGAGAGCAGGCGCCCATGGCTGCAGTTTCTGGGCTAAGCCCCGGTCCCTGCTCAGCTTGGGCAGGGTGCTTAGAGAATGATTAGTTTTTTTCAGCAATTCTAGAATATTTTTAAAAATCCATTTGGTTTTCCTCCTCTTCCTCTTCTTTTCTGCCTCTCCACCCCTCCTCTTAAGCCAGGCAGAATTAGCCTCTCTTGGCTATAGTTAGTTACCTTAATTAGTGCAGGGATAATAACACCTGCCTCATTACTTACAAGGATTAAATACGATAACGTTCAGAGCACTTAGCACAGTGCCTGTCAATGAGCAATTTGTAACCTGGTAATTAGTACTTTTGACTAGTATCTAAAAGTAGTTCTTGATGTTTACCTAGTGCTTTATAATGCAAACTCCACACTCCTTTGTCACTTCATATTCCCTTTGAACAACTGGGTGAGAACAGCATTCATATTTTATGAATGAGTCATTGGTGATGTTGAGGAGTTCGGCCAAGATGACAAAGCTGGCAAGTGACTGAGCCAGGACCCCTACCCAGGCTCTTTTCTGGTAAGTACAGGATCCTCACTATTGTTTCACTCATACCCCTGTGTACTGCCTCCTTCATTGAGAAAGTCTTGGTTTGGCCAGACACACACACACACACACACACACACGCACACACACAAGCAGTGCACTTAGTGAGAGGCTTGATTTATATCTAGTGGAAGCTCCTATATTGCCTTATAACCTGATCTGTGGGTGGCCCCCATTGGTTCAATTACAATTAGAGCAGAATTGATACATAATCCATCTATTCGATCCATATATATGTATATATATATATATATACATATTTGTATACACTGCATACTTTGCATGTCTTTTTCTCTATGCCCAAACCTTGTACATGGAAAACATGGTTTCAGCATTTGTTTAAGAGTTTTATTTTCACTCTGTAGACAAGGCACTTATGTTAAGGACACCTCCATTGCTTTTTCATTCTTGGGCCCTTCCATGGCCACTTGACCTTGATTAATAATTGATAACTCTTTCCACAGAGGTGGGCTAGTGACTTTACCTTTCTCCAGTATTTCTAAGAGCTAGTTGTCATTCAGACTTCAGGTTTTCTGCAACCTCCAATGCCCGGGTCATGGTTCCTTCTCTAAAGCTCTCAGAACTCACAGAGCCCTGGGAGAGGGAGTGAAAGCAATGGTTTCTTTATCACTTGAGTGTAAAGCATAAGGCAAATCAACGTTTACTAGTGATGTTATTAAGGGGAATCAAACATCCATAATGTGTCTGAATGACCAAGGTCACAGAACTGGGACATGACAGAGTGGGGCCACCATCTTGGTGTCCTGAACCCTTCTCCTGCTCCCCAACTTGCTTTCCAGCCCCTCCTCCCAGTCCTTCACTAAGAGCTGCAGAATAAGCGAGAGTTTCCCTAGAGGATGGAGCAGATGTTGAGGGTTTTTATTTAATGATGGGACCTTTGTAGGTTTTCCTCTCTGCGAAATGACCACAGCAGAAAGACACTTTACATTCAGTACTGAGATCTGAATTTATATAGCAGATGGGCTGACACTGATGTTCTAAAGTGCATGTTGAGAAGATAATTCCCAATCTCCTGAGGAAGGAGGTGTCAAATTCAATTTTCCTGAGGAGCTGATCTGTAATTTGGCTCTTCCAACTCTGGTTTGCCCTTGCAATGAGCCACAAAATTTGCCTTGAAGGGCCACCCTTGATTAGACAGTCTATACAGACGCCAGGTTGACATCACGCGGGATGCAGAGTCTGTGCCTTTATATTGGTTTGCCTTTCCTAAATGTTATTTAATTATAGTGGTGTCTGTTAGTGTTACAGTTAAATATTATCAAGCTTTTGTTGAAAAGCCTTGACTGAAGATCAGAATTGGTCAGAAAATGTTGGAACCAAAAATAATCAGCACTTAGCTTGGGGAACAGGACCAGGAAAAAAAAAATATTCAAAAGGTATGTTGTTAGATTTTCTAAAAATCCGTTCTCTACATACTTGTCCATACTTAGAGCTCAATCTGTTACACAATTCTTAAAACCAGTAGATTTTGGAAAACTAATATATCAACAATTTTTACAGATAATATTCAAATTGTATAGTTATATCAAGCCTGTGATAATTAGATGTGACAAACTCAGGACTTGCAATCATAATCTGAGTGCTTTGAAAGAATAGGAGTAAATGAATTAGTAACCAATTAGGAATGAGAAAGGATGATGTTAGGCAATGCAAACTGATTTTGTGGGAAGGAAAAAATACAGTCGTTTGAAAAATCTGAGCATCTATCTCCAAGGCCTTTTTATTTTTTTAAAATTAAGATAGTAGAATCAACTGCTCTGCTGAAGAGAGGGGAAAAAAATGTTTTTTAAAAAGAAGTTATTTCAAAGCCCTGCATAACACCTTGGATTCTGTAAAGTCTGGCTTGTTACTGGCCTGCTTATCTCTTCACCAGCCAGGGATTTGGCTTGGGAAGAGAGCTACTGTCTGACAGTAAGTCATGAGTGTGGTTTGCACTGTACATGTTTCATTTTTGTTTCTGTATCAGACAAGCTAGTTTAATTTACAAATGGAGTTTTGATACACCCAGGACTGTGAATAAGTGTGGGGGTTGGGTAGGACGACTAATAAAAGGTAGACAAACCACACTAGCTCATTTCCTTTTATTGATCCAAGCACAAAGCATTACTGTTTGCGTTTTAGAAATTAAAATCCTCGATTCACAGAAGAATAGTCTGGTGCAATCTGGAAAGATGTTTTCATGGTCTCTCAGGAGTAAATAACATGAATTTTTAAACATTCCCCAGGAATAATTTACATGCTTTCAAGTGTTCTAAAGCATCAGGATATACAGTATTTCTTACAGTACAGAGAACAGCAGAATATTTTGGGAAAAACTGGTAGGAATGTATTTTCAAGGACTAACTATTTCTTTTGTTTGTTCTTAATCCAGAAGTTTTTCACCGAGGTTTGTGTGTGTGTGTGTGTGTGTGTGTGTGTGTGTGTGTGTGTGTGTGTTTTCTTGGGAGAGTGGTGCCCTAAATAGTAATTTCATTAGAGACAGGCTGCGATCTCCAACTTAAAACTTCGTACTTGCAGCTTCTACTTCCCACCCACTCATGACATTTCTTCCAAGGAGCTATTGACATCGTTCTTGCTTTCAGCGTTTGGCATTAAATTAAAAAATTAGGTTTCCCTGAGTAAGTATAGAATGTTCTAGTTAATTTTATTGTTAGCACAGAAGTCTAAAACATAGAAAAGCATAAAGGGGGAAAGATCTGAGAGATAGCCAGGCTTTAACATTTTTTGTGACTGTCATTATATTTCATTTCTTTTAATACATATCTAGTAAAATTATATACAATGATATACAGTTATATATACAAAATGCATATGAGTGTGTATGTTTTCTAGTCTATTCATTTCTTTTACTTAGCAATGGGGTATGCAGGTTTTTTCCACACCAATACATGTATTTCCAGGAAGAGCTGCTTAATGGTATCTTTGTATTCCTTTGAGCAGACATATTATTGTTTACTTAACAATCTCCTTGCTGGACATTAAGGCTTCTGATTTTTTGCTGCTCTGTAAAGTGACATCTTAACATCTTTACACGTTCATCTTTGAGGATTTCCTTTGTATTGTTCTGGTGGTGTTTTTGCTAGGTCAGCATTACTCTCCTTTTTTTTTTTAAAAAAAAAAAAAAAAGGTTTCTGGCATGCCTAACCTCAAGTGTCCTCCAGGGAGCCTGTAACCAGCTTACACTGCCTTGGAGGTTTTGGGGAGTGGATTATTGTCCTACTCCCTCACACTGAATAATCTTATAATTTTAACATACTTAGCCCATCAGATGAGAATATATCTTCATGTTTCATATGCATATCTCTGACTGACATTTTAAGTATAAATATTGCATGACTTTTACTTTAGAGCAAAACAGAAAACATGAAGTCTTACTTCACCAGTATTTGGGTTCAATCACTGCTTTGAATTCCATAGGGCTTCTACTATAATGGATAGGCCTTTGGGGTTGGCCTGCATAGGATGGTGATCCAATTAGGAAAGGAGTAAAATTAAACTATTTTGAAAGTATCATGGGCCTTGGAAGAGGAATACCAGAAGATGAGAAGAGTATAGAAAAGGTGAAGCAAAGCAATCAAAGACTTGTTTCCTTTAAAAATATTCCCCTAGGTCAGTGCTCTGACATTAAAAGAAGGAAGAAAATTTCTTTACCTCCTGCAAGCTGCATTACCACTGGGCCACTTTTCTAGAGCTTAGGATAGACTGCCCTGTAGTTAGGCTACATGTGAATGAATGAAATGATTCTTTTTAAAATTATTTTTATATGCTTTTTTTTTAAGAAAGAATATCCTAATAACAATTTTAAAATCTCTCTTCCAAGAAAAATACTTCCTAAGTTTCTAACTCTGGGGACATACATTGTTAGTCATTTAGGGAACTACTTATCCTTTTATTTTTCCAATTTAAACATTAACCAAGGCAATCTGAAGTTCGCCTTTTTTCTCTTGGGTGACTTGATTCCCCAATTATAAATAATGATTATTTAATGTCTGCTAATTCTATCACAATTTAGGGTGGATTCTAATTAGCCATCTCCCTAAGATATGTGGCTTGTGGCTTGAAAGGTTTTCTAATGCCTTCCCACCCTGAAATTAATGACGCAGAACCAAGAAAGACTGACACAGCGTCATCTTATGCTGGGCCTCCAAATGCTCCAGCGAGCATCCATGCCTCCCAGCTGCTTTCCTGCTAGAGAACAACAAATGGCCACCTCCCAGCCAGTCACAGGGTTAAACCTGCTCAAATATTGACTGAAAAGCCTCAGTTTACTTAGAGAGTACTCATATCTGGGAGGTCACAGGCACTGCTTTTTTTTCTATGGAATTCTAGGTATGATTGTCATTTTTCCTAGAGCCATCAAGAGATTAAAATGTAGCTTTATGGGTAGTCATCTCAGCCTTATGTAAACAGCTCTAATCTTACTGATTCAGTGAAGAAAGATGACTGCTACTTCCCATACAAATTAGTCTAGCTGTATTCATTGGTTACCCATTGTCTTAGTCCCTTTGGGTTTCCGTAACAAAGTATCATAGACTGGATTGCTTATAAGAGTCAGAAATTTATTTCTGACCATTCTGGAGACTGGAAGTCTGTGATTAGCATGCCAGCATAGCGGTTTGAGATCCCTCTTCCAATTTGTGTACTGCTGACCTCCCCTGTTGTCTCCACGTGGTGGAAAGAGTACTCTTTGGTGGAAAGAGCTAACTCTTTGGATGCTTTAAAAGGGCACTGATCCCATTCATGAGGGCTCCAGTATCATACTGGGGATTAGATTTCAGATATGAATTTTTGAGGGACACACAATCCATCAGCATTGACATGTAGATACTTGAGAATTAGACATGACTTTCTGGAGCAAAATAGCAGTTCTTTTCTGAGCATAATGTGTAAATTGGGCTTAATATGAGTTATATCATTAAAAAAAGACAATCTTAATTTTATCCTCTGTGTGAATGAACATAATGTGTAAATTGGGCTTAATATGAGTTATATCATTTAAAAAAACCTGTCCTAATTTTATTCTCTGTAAGAATGAACCTCAGACAAAATATTTGAAGAATGGTATTTTCTGTTTAGTAGATTTTTCTACTAAATTAAGAGTCAGTTAGAGGAGAACTGGGGAGTTTTTGTTTAATGGGTTCAGAGTCTGTTTTGTAGGATGAAGAGTTCTGAAAATGGATGGTGGTGATGTTTCTGTGACAATGTGAGTTTAATATCACTAAACTAAAATGACTTGGTAAATTTTAAGTTACTGCGTTTTGCCATAGTTTTTCACAAAGCTAAATAGAAGTCTCTTCCGGAGAGCTTTTTGACCCACATTTTGATTTAGGAAAGACAGGTGACTGAATATAATTACACTATAGTGGCTATTGCAGAGTCACTTTTCTGTGTGTAGACTTCACTGTGCAGGACAGGAGAAAGCAGAACGTCATCTGGATCCAGGAAAGTGTGAGAAAGAGCTCACGATCTCGTCATATCATTGCGCACTTATGTGCTTTGTATTCTTCTCCTAAATGTGCAGAGAAAAAGAATAATTTGGGCCCCAATTAATCGGGCTCTAATCTGTCTGTGTTTTAAGCTGGGTGTGAAAAGGTCAGCTATCTGACATGGTATTTAGTTGTAACCAATTTTATAAGTAACGGCACCGGGGAAAACAAGTCCGAGTGCAGCTGTTCCCAGCTGTGCTTTCCCTCGGCCATTGTGCTTTGTGTCCCTGAGACTCGGTAAATTTTTTTGAAGGTCATTTATGGTGCAGAGGAGAATTAATATTAAAATGCATTTAATAAATAAGCTGTCAGATGAGTCCCTAAGATACTGAAGCAGCTCAAATTCTTCTTTCCCTTTTTCTTTCTAGCTGCTGTATTGAGAGGCAGTGATGGTTAATATAGAGTTTCTGTTAGCATCTCCTAACGGGCCTTCAGTAATCATTTCTATCCCAGTGTTGCTCCACCGATTTCATCACTCTTGAGTGACGGAGCAATTTTCTCACAGAAGACAGCCCCTCCCTGGGAAGGAGGGAGCAGCCCAGTCGTCTGCCAGTGTAACAGTAGGAGAATAAAAAGTAAATTACGATTCAGCTGAAAAGGCCTGCACAAACTGACCCTGTGTTCCTGGCAGTTTGATTGGGGTTTTGGTCTTTGGTTTGAATTGTCATGATTATTTAATGTTAAACCTGTGGAGTGTTAGAAGGCTGTGATTCTGAACTCTGTGGCCTTTATAGGCTCTGCCTCAAGGCACACACACAGGAAGAATTAAACATTAATTAAAGTATCCAAAGCAACGCAGGAGAATTAAGAGTGTAAAGAAGCAGAAAAATATCTGGCCTCTCCACTAGGGAAAGTCATTTTAAATAGAAAGGTCTTGTATTGGACTTTGGAGATGGATGTAACTGGGCTTCACTAGACCCAAGGGCATATGTAATTTCTCAGGAAAGTATTCTGCCTTTGATTTCTCAAAAAAATAAATAAAATAAATTGGAAAAGCTCAGCAGATGCTGACCCATCTCCGGGGCCCTAGTGGTACAGAGAGCAAGCAAGCAAGTTCGCGTTCAAGTTAACAAGTCATAACTGTCCTTGATGCTTTTTGTGGAACTTGACTGAATGCCTTTCCTCCCTGTAGATTCTAACTCACTGTATCTGATGTGGGCCTAGAAATCATATTTCTAAAAGATCCCCTCATGCACAACTATGTTTGAAAACTACTGGTCAGGGTCAATTGTTTCAATTAAAATGAGAGTGGTTAGTAGGACAGAGGGAAATTGACAGGAAAAGAAGGAGAATGAGCTTTGGATCCCTTTGTGCAAATATCTGTGGGTGAGGAATATGTAAAGCAGTTCCAAGTAGAACTGTGGAGGCTGAATTGGAGGTGGGAGACCTTTCTTATTCCCAAAGTCACCTGAGGGAGGCAGATTTAACCCTTACCCCCTTGCCCCCTTGCTTTGAATGGCCGGCCGTGGTTTCTCTTCCCTGCCTGCTCCAGCCACCTTCGTCACACCTTGTCTCTTCCTCCTGTGTCAACGCTGCTTGTGCTCGTTTCGCGCCTTCAGCTGTCTCTCCTGCTCTGTGTTTTTCTCGTTTGGACATTGGCTCTGTGGGCTCCCAAGTCGTCCTAGTGGTACCAGAACCCCACTTCCTGCATGGGGGCATCCCAGCTCGGTGGACACGACTGGACGCTCAGGTGGGTCTGAATTGAATCCCGAACTAATTTTGTGATACTTGGTGAATAGTGCACTTAGTGAACCAGCATGGTGATTTTGAGAGAGCACGGACTTTAAAGTCTGATCTATTCTTTTGTAGGCTTTCAGTAAATGACCCCTGCCCTTCTGTGTGCTAAGGTCAAAATTCTTGGAGTCATTTTTAACTCCTTTTTTTGTCCTCCATACCCTGCATTTAAATAGTGAATCCTTTCAACTATATCCAGAAACTCTCTGTTCTCACCACCTTTATTGTTAGCATTTGATCCAAGCCACTGTCATCTATTGCCTTGATTATCGCCACCACCTCACAGCTCCTTGCCCTTGTTCCTTGAATCTTCCCCCAACATGGCAATCACAGTGATCTGAAAATAAAACTCAGATGCCTCCTTTCACTGCTCAGAAGTGTTCTCAGAATTAACGCTGAAGACTTCATAGTGTCCTACGTGACTCTCCATGATGTGGGTTCTCCCACTGCAGCCTCTCCCCTCACCTCTGACTTACTTGCTTCTTGATTACTCTGCTCTGGCTTTAGCTTTCTCCTTGTTTCTCATTTAACTAAGAGCACTTCTGGGCCACTGTCTTGCTTCTTCTTCCTAAACTATGCATGTATGCATGCGTGTATGTATGTGTATATGTGCATATGTAATTGTAATTTTAAAATGTTTTTGAAGTAACGGTATTAGATGTTGATTTACTGTGATGTATACCTTAAATTGAAGCATCCTTAAAATTAAATATTTGTATGTTTCTCTCACTGTTCTTCAAGTCTGATCAATTTTTGCCTTGTCAGAGACTCAGTTCTGAACTAGTTTCTATAAATGTGGAATCTTTCCATTTAATTCACGTTCATTTCCCTCTGTCGGGATGAGGGGACAAACCCCTATACCACTGAAATTCCTAATGGACTACAAGGATCAAACAAATTAACATCAGACTGAATTAGTAGGAGAAAAGATCATATTTAATAACATATACGTGGAGTATTTAAATGACTTTCAATTCTAAGGTAAATGAAACAGGCCAAAGGTTTCAATTCTGTGCTGAGGTATGAGAAGTGAGGCTTGGGGCATCACAGAGAAAGGAGGGGTGCTTACCTGAGGGGATGACTGCATATGACAAAACTTGCTCTTCTAGGCTTTCCTTGACTTTAGATAAAACATCTGGATTTAGACCTTCCCAAACTACATTTTTCTAGGAGGTAAGGGAACAATGACCACTTCTTTGGTTAGAGGAAGAGTACTGGTTAGGGGTAAGGCAAGAGTTTCTCCTCAGCCTCTGGCATTGCCATTTCTTTCAGCTCAACATGATCTTTGTGTCAGAAGGAGTATCTACAAGAGACCCATCGCGAGGTACTTGGGGTGATCTGTTTTGAGCCCCTTCACCCTTATCTTGCTTTATTTCTTCATAGTATGTTTTATCACCTGAAATTCTGTTTATTATTTAAGTGATAATGAACACTTCAATGTAAGTTCCATGAGGGCAGGACTATGTTTTGCTCACTCATGGAGTTTGGAAGAGTGTTTGGAAGAGTACCCAGCACATGAAGGGTATTCAGAAAAGGTTTGTCAAATGAATGTGAGCTGGGTTTTAAATTCAGTTTTACCACTTACGATGTTTCTTCTCAGAGTCTAACTTGCCTCATTTTAAAAATGAAGGTGGCTTCTATGTCATGGACTTCTTTTGCAGATGAAAACTGATGTATAAGTTTCCCAGGGAAAGTGTTGGATCAGATTTGCACTAAAAATATAATAGCTACTATTATTGCTCTTGCTTTTAATATTGATTGAGCTTTGATTTAGGATTGTGTTTATTTGAGCATAGATTGAATTTCCATGAAAGTGAATTCTAAGGACTGACTCAAAGCCTATATGACTTTTTCAGAAGGAAAGTTTGGTTTCTTCTATTCTACTCCTAAAAGAGTATGGGCTACCTGCTGATGGCTCCTGGATTTCTACTTGAATGGTCTTTGCATAAGTAAGGAATTTCACAGTGCAAATTTTCCCACTGTTCTTAAGCAAGTCATTAAAATTAAATGCAACTGCAGAAGGGAGAGTGTTCTATTCTTTCAATTACATAGGGAGTGTGAAAATTCATTTCTTGTCTTTTTTATATTTAATCAACAGCCAGTATTTTATGTACTTTTATTATCCACATATTAAAGAGATAATATCCATGGTAACCAACTTTTTTTTACATTAACCCAAAAACGTGGTTAGTGCTCCTTTCTAGGAAGAGACACATGCAGATAGTTTGCTTATTAACCAAGTTTTGTGTTATTGACACACTTATAATGTTAATAATTGCTAGCTATTAATATTGTACATTTAGTTCAAATATTTTAAGTGTCTGTTCTTCCAAGACTGAATGTTAAGATTAGAATTTAGAATTTAATACAAGTATGTATAAATCATTTCAAACAGATAAAAATGAATGCAAATCAGAGACCAGCTGGAGGCAGATTTGCATGATTACTTTAATGCTATGTCAGGACATGGAACACTCAGAAATTTGAATTAGAATACTTTTCTCATACCTGAAAGGGTCACTGAATCTCTTATGATGTGGCCAAGTATCACCCTGTGTTATCAGCAAGCCCTACTGATGATAATGTGAGAGTCAGACTGAAATAGAATAAGCATTTTCACTATGGTGAGCTATGCTCATCCCTTACATTACTGGTATTCCTTAGAATTGCTTCAGTTTTTCGAAAGATAACTCACACGTCTGATTATAGGTCATCATTTGTCCACTCAGTACCTAATGTCCAATGTCCAATGACCTTTGTGTACTGAGAAGGCACTCTGAAATGAGAATAAAAGAGTAACAATGACTTTTTGCAGACAAGTCTAGACATTGTCTTTTCTGCAGCAGGAAACTGATATCTGGCTGATTGGGTCTTGTTGCATGATCGTTTCTCATGTGTTAAAAATCCTTAGTGCTATTCATAAAACTGTTATGGCAGAGCCTCCAGATGGTGAGAAGACTGACAGCCTAGCGCTCAAAGGTAGAGAAACAGCACTTTATTGCAAGCACCAGTGCTGGTCCAGGGGTATTGTTACCCAAAACTGAGCAATGGGGGATTTAGGGGAGCTGCTATCATACTCTGAGGTAATGATTCATCTCCTTGGCTATGTGTGATTTCTACTGGCAACTCTTACCAGTTATGTACAGCTGCAGAGTAGGGAGGCGATGCTTGTTTGTCCTTGATCACAATAACAGGATGTAGCTACAGCCTCCGTGGTATCATGGAAAATTCTTGGCAGACTAACTTTTGCATTGGGGTCAAGGAAAAGATCTTCTACCACAAAACTATTCATAATGATCACTTTACAGAAGTTTCTTTTCTTTTTAGATACTTGATTCTCTCTCTGCTTTCAGTTCATTCTTTGCACTTAAAGTATATGTATATGTGTGTATGTAGATAGGTAGATGGAGGGCTAATAGTGTCCTCTGACTTTCTGGCAGTTATTCTCATTTTAGTTACTCAAATGAATTGCTGATTTAAAAATAAACTTTGATAATCATGTTGAATTGCAGATGATTCTGGTTAAAAGGATAACTAAGCAAGTATTCCTGAAAATTAATAAGGTTATTCTGCACAGACAAAGTAATTTTTTAGGAACAGAACAATCTTGATATATTGGTTGATGCTTCATTCTGGTATGGTATTTGAAGAGCATAAAGTTATAACATAGATTTTCATTTTAATGGGAGAGTTGTAATACCCTCATAATTTTTTTTTTGCTTCTCATTAGGTTTTACAACCTATGAATTACCTAAACTACTTCAGTCATTTGAATTTTGACTTGCCACTTATTTTCCTATGAGCAAAATCGTCGTTTGAAAAATAGTCTGTATTTATGGTATTGTTGTCTAAGGCTAGACATGAGGGCGATTACAGAGTTTGCAGATGTTGCCATGTGTAATGCAATTCTAATGCTATCTATTTGGAGCTCTGTTCAATATATGATTATGGAGAAGAATAGAACAGAATGACAATGAGGTAGTAGTTACTGTCAATCTTGTGGTCGCATAATGACAATTTAGGAGACTTTTCTGTACACTGGTTTAGCTTTATTATTTTAGATTTGTCTGGAGAACATTTTGTACAATTTATTTTAAACTTATTTCTCCAGTTTGTTCATTGATATTTATTATTGTGTTATTATTTACTTTAAAAAACTGACCAGCACCACAAAACTTTGTCTTCCTGCCTTTTTTTTTTGTTGTTGATGTGTTCAGACTAAATGGCTTATTTTGGAGGGAGGGTAGAGATAAGTAATAACTATACATACACATATACTTATATATTATGGAATATGTATGTGGAAGATATATATATCTATATATATAGATATATATATAGATATATATATGGAAGATGGAGACAAGTAATGACTACACATGTAGTTATTGATATGTGGCAATATAATCAATAATACATGACATATATTTGTTATTGAATATGTTATTTATGTTATTAAAACCTCAATAGATTTAATATGTATAAATATACATTAATATGTGGTTGTATGTATGAATCTGTATAAAATTATACCTTCTGGTTTGTACTTTCTGTCTCTCATGTTTCTCCTTGACACTTCTCCTCTCCCTCTATACTCTTGAGCTCATCCAGTAACCCATTTTAATAGCTATGTATTGTTCCATAATTCTTTTCCTTTAGCTCATTTCTAGTCATTGACTGTATTATATAATCATCCCTTCTGTGAGCCAAAAACATCTCTGCTGTATTTCTCTGAGAGAACTGTTTTTGCTTCAGCTATAGATATGTTAGCTTATTCAAGTCACCAGAACTGAGTTGGGGGATGTATGGCCAGCCCAAAGGGTTCTAGTTCTTCAGAGTTTGCCAAAGACCCAAACTGGAAGTACAGAGTTGCATGTTGACCCTTGAAAAGGGTCACTGAGAGCAAACCAACTAATGAGGATCATCAGTGGAACTGCTGCCACTGGGAATGGGCTGCAATCGGGGCTCACTCTCTGGAGATTATAGGACAGATCAGATGATGCTTTGCCACTCAGAGTGGATCCTGTTGGTCTGGGTGGAGGTTTTCCTTTAGACATGGCTATCTGCAGGGAAGAGTTCTTATGTATCAAACTGTCTTATTTTTAGTTAAAAGCTTTGAAGGTAAGGATTTGCTCCAGTTTTCTACTCATATCCTCCAGCTGGCCATGGCCATGTTCCTGTCCCTGATGAGGAGTAATCATGATAATGATCATGAGAGCAGCGGGTTCCTTGTACTGACCACCGAGCACCTTCCTCTGTACTAATTACTTTAAAGGCAGCATGTCTTTTTACTCTCACCAGAACTCTAAGAGCTTCATACAACTGTCATCTCCCCTTTACAGATGAGGACAAGGTATCAGAGAGGTAAAGTGCCTTGTCCTTGATCACCAGCCTAAGTAGTGGTGGAGCTGAGACTCACGTCTAGGACAGCAGTGGAGCCTCACTCAAACCCTGTTGTTCTGTTCTGTGCTCCTGCTTCTCTTCGTGCCTGACTTTGAGGTCAGTTCAAACAAACAGTGCTGTAGTGCCCTTCTATCAGAGATGACGATGTGGATCTTGCCCGGAGAAACTCACAGAGAGATGGAGGAGATGGAACATAAACTATTTTATATAAATTGTCGTATCACTGAGTGTCACTTGGTTGTGAGCTCCAGGAGAGGCGCCTTTTCTTTATATTGTCTGACTAGTAGGTGCTCAATAAAAACTTTAAAAATGTGTTTATGAACATGTCATAGAGAGAAGTATTTTTTGCCTTTGTTCTTGGTTTCCATTTGTGCTTTTTCTTGGTTCCTCACTTGCAGATGACTGCCCAGAGCTCCTGGCACATGCTGCTGGCCTTGGCATTCATTCCACAGATACGTAATGGAGCACTCACTGTGTTCCAGATATTGTATTGGCATGAGGGACGTAAAGATGGACAAGCCAGGTCTGGTCCCTGTCCTCGTGAAGGAATACTTTTATACTCAGTTTACGGTAGAAGACCTTTCCCTGACCCCAATGCAAAAGTTGGCCTGAAATTTCCCATGGTACTAAAGAGACTGTAGCTATGTCCTGTTATGGTGACCAAGGGCAAGCAAGCATAGCCTCCCTACCCTGCAGCTGTACATAACTGATAAGAGTTGCCAATAGAAACCACATATAGCCAAGGAGATGAACCTTTACCTGAGAATATAAAAGGAGCTCCGCTAGAACCCCCACTGCTCAACTTTGGGTAACAATACCCCTGAGCCAGAACCCATGCTTGCAATAAAGTACTGTTTCTCTACCTTTGAGTGCCTGGTTGTCAGTCTTCTAGCCATCTGTAGGCTTTGCCATAACAAGGTCTCCTTCAGACATTCCCATTCAACTCAGTCCCTCACCCACTCATATTCCTCTGCCATCCACAGTCCCTGTGTCATCAGCAGAACTGATTCTTATGTCAATGGCACTCAACTCTAGTAAACATGGTTGCCTGAATTTAGTAACTTCTACCAAATCCATGGATAATTTTAGTCATCAGTGGCATCATCTATAGAAAAGTGATGCTTAGATCCAATAATTAATTTATCAGGAGGTTGCAAATGTATTGAATCTATACAGTCAGTCATTGGAATTCACATACATACTGAGAGAAAAATATACACATATATCACAGCCTAACTTTTACTTCATTCCCAGGCTTCACCATGGAATATCAAGTAAGCAATTAAGGAACTACAGGATGTAAAACAATCAGGGTATTTTGGCTAAAGAAGCTGTGACTCTGAAGTGTGATACATTCATCTGTTGTGTGCCATAATGAAGGCAGTAATTTGTTTCAGTGCCATTTAGAATGCACATCTATTCTACAGAAAAGCATCCAAAACATTAAGAAGATCAGAAGGAAAACTATAATTTCTTAGGAACTGGTGCCGGAATGAAAACTTTTAACAATAGCAGGAGGTTAAAATGGCACATTTTGAGTTTTAACAAAAACCCCAGGCTTGAGGAAGTGGGAGGGGTAGAGGGGAGGGCTAGAAATACAGTTTCCTTGGAAACTAAATGTGATATTATTGCAGCAATAAGCCTCAGGAGCCATTGTTTAGAGGGTGAAGCTGCTGCTCATCTGCTTAAAACTGGACAAGGGTAATTTAGAGCCTAAATAATTGTGATCTCTCAGAGGATCCTCAGGGAACTCTAAAGACTGCTGTGGAGGGCAGGTGCCACATACAAGCTCATAAATCCATAGAGGAAGCTTGAGAAAGACCCCCATGACGTCGCAGAAAGCAGATGACCGCGGTAATGAGTTATCGGTACAAGTTCCAGGGCATTGATATAAAGAGGCACCATCAGGCAGCTGTCTCATTCGCTCTCTGGGCTGCGCACACATCCTAACCTCACTGTGTCTCATAAGGAAAAACAGAGAAAATGCCACTCTCGGGGTTACTATGCAATTTAAATGAAGGAGGAACATCCCCAGAACATTGCTAGCACCTAGTAGGGGCTCAAACATGATAATAATCTTTTTCTTTCCAATGACCCATGGGTTTATTGTGTCACGTCTGCTTCTTTCCTCCATAGACTTCGCCTGATGAACAGAGGTCGATGTCTCGTGAGAATCCATGCTAGGAGATCACTGTAGAGAAGCTCAGAGGGTGTAATACCTGCTCATCAGAACCAGGGTACACTTCAGAGTCACAACTTCTTTCACCAAAATACCTGGTCGTTCTTCCATAACTGCTACTCGATGTTCCATGGTGAAGCCTGGGAATGAAGTAAAAGTTAGGCTGTGATAGATGTGTGTACTTTACTCAGTATGCATGTGCAATTCAGTTAACTGACTGGATGGATTCAATACATTTGCAGCCTCCTGATAAATTAATTACTGGATCTAAGCATCACTTTTCTATAGATGATGGACATGGTATAAACAAATGAATATAAGCAAGCGTTTTTACCCTAAAAATGCAGCAAATGGAATCCTTATTCTAAAGTACTCTGGGTTATTTTGTAATTCTGTTGGAAGCCACACAGTGTCAAAGTGTCAGAGGACATAAACATGCAGACCTTCTGCTTAGGCATTTGAGTTATATTGATTGAAGTCTTTCTCTGCTCACTTTTCAGTTTCTTTCTTTCTCTCTCTCTTTCTCTCCCTCCCTCCCTTTCTTCTTTCTCCCCTCCTTCCCTCCCCTCCCTCCCTTGCCTTTGTGGACAGCGGTGATGGGTAGCCTGGACTGTGTTTACAGATCTAGAACAGCCACTTTTCCGTGACGGGGTCCATCCAGGAGTTACATCAGCCCTCCACACCTCCCTGTATCTTCTCTCTGAGCAATTGATACAGAGACATTTATCCTAGGGTGCTTCTTTTTTTCCTTTGTTCTTTTTTTTTCTTTCTTCCTTCCTTTAAAATTGATTTAAGGATTAGCCCTTGGGGATTATGAACTCAGGATCTGATTTGTTTTCAAAGAAATTAGTATTAGCTAACAGCTTATGAGTAGATAGTAGTAGATTCTGATATAATCTGTATGTATTTTGGAGGTGAGGGCAAAACATGATTAATATGGTACATTTGGGAGTAGAAAGGAATTTGCTTATGTAGGATTAGAAAGTGGGTTCTGCTAAGGGATTTTTGTTTGTGGGATATTGATCTTCCAATTACCTCGTCTTTCAAGCAGTAGAAACTGCCTGGAGTTTTTAAGGTTCTAGTTTCTGGTAGGAAGCAGGTCCGAGTTAGTCTCTACAGAAGATTTGATGGGGCCAAGGGAGTATAACTCCTCCCCTCTTTCCCCAGAGAAGAATAGGAAAGGGAGCTTCTGTAAGGAATCCTGGCCCTGCCAGGCTATCTGCTCCTCTGGGAGCGTTTGTTTCTCTATTGTGAGAATACACTTTACATACCCATCACCAAGCATATATGCTCTTAAATTCTTTTCTTATATAAAATGACATTTATTCTTTTTCTGTTTATCACTACCTCCCCTGTTTTAAGTTCACAGCTTCCAGAACCCTAGAGATCAGCAATGGGCACGTACAACCCTTCTACCTTTTAGTCTATCTTGTGTCATCATTCTGGGCATCTTGGTGTCCCTTCTTTAATCTGGGCAATCTGGGCCAAACCAAAAGACCAATAGACAATGGAATGAACTGTGGTTGAACTCGGGTTCACTTAGGTCATTGTGATTAGTGAATTTGCAATTTTTCAGTCAGAAGCCTGCAAAGAGGAACTCTTGACAGCAGTAAAAAAAAAGTAGTCTATAGCTGGAAGTTCCTTCATTTTAATGGAAATGAATGCTAGCTTAATTTGCAATTAGATAAATTCACAATCAGAGATGGGGGAGAGAGAGAACAGTACTGCCTAGAGAAGTAAAGACAGGTCAGTGATGGCTCAAGAAGGATCCTAGAGTCCCGGCTCAGGAGTTTGAGCAGCATCTTGGAGGCTTGAAGAGACCCTTGAAATCTATCCAGTGGGCACTGACATTGTGAAACCCACCCCTGAGTCCAGCAGGAGGCATGAGTTTCTAATCATTAAATCAGAGCAGAATGTGAATTCTAAGACCTCGGTTAACAGATAAAGGAAAATTCATCTGATGAATGTTCTTTTTCTTATGAGAACCTTGTGACTTTTGGGGTAGAGCTTAATACTCGTCTTTTCAAGACGATCCATTGTGTCTAAAGGTAATTAATACGACAAAAGTGATGTAGTGTATGACAGCATTTCACAAAGATAGTAATTGATAATTTGCTCAGGAGTGTTCCATGCTAGTGATAGGTCTCAAGGACTGTAGTATCTGCTGCCCTTGACACAGTGGATTGGAGGGGAAAGTGGCATGAGAGTCAGGCTCACTGATGGGAAGCAGAGATTTTCACAGAGCAATGCAAAATTGTCAGAAAAGTACACAGGACATCAAGCTTTCAACCTAGTGACATCTTACTGCTTTGAAATGATTGGTATTTCCTTCTTTGCCAGCTTTGGGACAAATACCCAGTTGAAAGTATTTAGCTTATGTTGAAAATAAAACAAGTCAAGGAAAATAAACATTATGTTCTTTTAATTATAAGAGGAAGAAAGGCAGGAAGGAAGGAAGGAAGAGAGAAGAGGAAGAAGCATTTTATTTGGTTAGTTATTAATTTTTATTGTGCCCCCATCCCTGCCCTGGGCCACAAACCTGTGTCCTTGGACTTTACGTGGACTGTTCCTGGGCATGGGCTTAGCACCTGAATGACCAGGGCACACCCCAAATGACATTTAAAACCCCACAATCAAATGCAATTATTTCCTGAGGTAATGTCTTACAAATTTCAAGTAGAAGGAACAGAAATGTTTCTTGCCTCTGGTCCGTGAGGAATTTAGGAATTTAACTCACCCTTGTTGATCAGATTTGCAAAAATAATGTTTTTATCATTTGTTGAAAAACCTTATTTGCTATTCAGCATATAAGTTTTTCCCAGTTTTTGAAAGTTCATGTTATTGCTCCTTTGCTTTTAGCAACAGCCCACACTAGTATCCCTTGGAGCTTTCGCTTTATGACAAAAATTGAAAAGCAAAACAAGCATACAGTTCGTGTTTTGCAGCAGCTGTTATAAAGGGAGCATCCACCCCAGCCCCTAGCAGCTCCTTTCCCAGGAACAGCTCATAGACTGTATTTGTCTGATTCCTGTTTTTCCTATATGCTAGTATTATTTGAATTTGTATATGTTATTTGTTATGATTAGGTAAATTAGATTTGGGTTCTGGGAACACTCAAAAATTTTCCATATAAACTAATGGTAATTGCATCTTTGCTTTATGCCATTTGACTCAGAAAAGGTTTCACGCAGCCTGAGAAACGTGTGTGGTTTGCCCACAGATGTTTGGGAGATAAAGCTTGTTATGCATCCACTCCAAGTCCTGGGACTGATGGCTATTCACTGTTGTCCATATGGACATGTTAAAAGGATCAGTCAGACATACTAAATTTCTTTGAGACCCTCAAAAGAGAGGCACTTTACTTCAAGGCCCAAGAAGTGGACCCGTGCAGTTTCCCATCCATAGAAGCCCATTTAAAAATAAATGTCGGCTCCAGTAGCAGAAAGAGCAGAAGTGAAATTAAAGCAGGTAGACTTACTTCACACAGTGCAGCCTGAGAACCAACAGCATCGTCATCACCTGGGAATTTGTTTGAAATTCTGAATCTCTGGCTCTTCCCCAGTTTTACTCAGAATCCGTATTTTATTCTGTTCCTCAGTTGAGCTGTCTGCGCATTAAAGTTTGAGAACTGCTGGTGTGGACTACCCTGTTGAGAAGCTTCACCAAGCAAACTAGAGGGTGTAGAGAAAGCCTTAGCTAGATGTGCAGCACCGGTCATGGCATTTTCAGTTCGTTGAAGAAGCCTTGCATGCATGTACTTGCAGAGAAGCGACCTTTGGAAATAAGAAGCAAATAGAAGTGACTTAAATCCTTGGGAAGTTGGAGGGGCTGAGGTGCCAGCACAGGTGAAAGATGAGGTTGGAGTGGGTAGCCCTGAATCTTTGACATGGGAAGAAAGGAGATAAGGGTGGAAACGCGTATAAATCAGTTTGCATGTTGAGAAAAGTGAAGGAGGAAAATTGTAAAAGTGAAGGTAGTAAAGAAATAGTGGCTTTCTTTTATTATGTTGGAGATGAGGTCACTTTCTGAGAGTAGAGGAACAGAGCTGGTTATAGGGCTCAAGGACAGCACAGAGGGCTCTGGGAAAAACACATTGATGAGGGAAAATCATAGATGAGAATCAGGAGAACTGAGTTATACTTTGCTTTGACCACTCTCTTAGACAATTAAAACACCTTCTAGATGGAAGCTACCATAGGTCTATGATTATTAAATTCCAGTGCTAAACATAATGTAATTAAAAAATATATATAATTCTCTTCTAAAATGTGGGATTGTATTGACTCTTAGTACTTTATTATTTGTGGAAAATTAGAACATCTTTACATATGAACTAATTTTCTTTCATCTTACCCTCGTGAGAGATGGAGAATTTGGGGCATAGAAATGTGACATTATCATTCTGCCCATCATCAGAGCTGATATTGGTACCAGGCTCTGCTGGCTGGTTCCTTCACTAAGGTCCTCTCACTAAGCTAGTCACATTTTATGATTCATCAACAGCCTGCACTCTGTTCAAACTCAACTCGGAAAATAATTTTTGAAAAGTCCTGCTCTCACGGAACAACTGTGGGGACCCCAAAGGAGAGTTAGAGAGAGACACCTTGTGCTATTTTATTGTCTCCACACGGTCTCAGATCTCTGAGACCTCTGAGTCTCCGCCATTATCTTGGCCAACAGAAGTCATCGTTGCTTTTCATCCGTCTTTTGGCTCCTTGTTGCTGGAGGTCTGTGCTTTGGTAGAAAGATGTTTTGTTTCTGAGGCCAGGTGGTTAAAAATATACTGTTTTAACTAGACTATTTGCAGCTATGTATTTTTCAGCACTGTGGATTGTTTTTCAAAGCTTTCACAGCGTTTGCTCTTTGATCAGGAAAAATCACTTAGCAGTGAGACTGGAATCTACTCTCATAGACTCCTATGCGTTCTTCTCACCCACTGGTCTTTACTTCTCTGAAGAGTCTGACCTTATGAATTAAATTCTTTCTGATTGTAGCATTAGTCAGGAGAATTGGGAAACTGGGGGCTTTTGTTTATTGCTACTTTTATCTTTTGCTTTTTTGCTTGTAAAGGTAATTTTTCAGTTTTTCCAGAAGGTAATTTTACTTCTCTTCATGTTCTCAACAAACACTAAACTTAGAACATTCATTTAAAAGCCAGAATAAACATTAAGTTTAGGAGTGTCATATAAAATCAAAAAATAAGATTTTGTGCTGCTAAGTATGGCTGAAATTAGATAGAAAAATATATAATAACGAAAACAACAGATTCTTTCTTCCTGTGCAAGGTCTACAGAGCAAAGACTTGCCTCCCTTTCTTTAGGAGTCTAGACTTGGAAGATTTCATCCTTTGATGAAAGCATAAAAGTCACTTTTTCAAAGGTTCCTTCCTTTATGTTTACTTCCTTTCCAGTCTACATTAGGTCTCCCTTTTAAATCTTCTCTCAGCATCTTGATTTTCTCCATAGCATTGGAGACAACTACACTTATATATACTTTTTAAATATTTATTTAAACTTGGTCTCCCCATTGTTCCTGCTACTTCCCCCACACCGTAATCTCCATGGTGATAGTAACAATAGATAAAATAAATATTTATTGAATCAAGAGTAGTAATATCAGAAAATATGTATTGTGCTTATTATATACCAGGAACTATGCTAAATGCTTTACCCCTCTGGTCCTTTTAACCCTTTACTGTAATCTACTTGGGTAGTCATAATGATATCTTAAAGTTTGTGTGGCTTGAAAAGCAGAAATTTATTTTTCACAATTCTGAAAGCCAGAAAGTTCAGCATAAGACCTGGCTGATTTGGACTGTGATTAGTGCTGTCGTCCTGTCTTTTAGACAGTCACCTTCTTTCTGTATTCCTACTTGGTGGGTAGAGAGGGAGGGGGAGAGAGAGAGAGTGGGAGAGAAGGTGGAGAGGAGGGAGGGGGAGAGAGGAAGGGGGAGAGGGAGACAGGGGAGGGAGCCAGCAGAGGGAGAGAATAAGAATGAGAGAAAATAAGAATAAACTACCTCTGATATCTCTTCCTCTAAGGGCCCAATCCTATCAGATCAGGGTCCCACCCTCATGACCTCATTTCGTTTTCATTGCTTTCTTACTCAGCTAGACTGGGATTTAGGACTTTGTCAGTGAATTTTAGGGTAACTGGGTATCCTTCCAACAATCCTCATCAGTAGGAATTAAGATTATCTGTTTTATAAATGAGGATACTCATGTTTGGGGGAAGAAACTCCCCCCAGGGGTCTCCAATAAGTAAACTAGTGGTAGGTCTCAAGTACTCAAACAGGGCTTATAAAAGCATAAAGAACTAAACCAGTAGAGTGAGGGACTGCGGATTAGAGGGATGGTGATTAGAGGTGGATGAGTATAAACTGGGAGAGACTTTCGGAAAAGAAGTAATCTCAGATACTGAGTACGAATTTAAGGAGCCATGTGCAAGGAAGAGGGTTTTACTGTGATGGATCTAAAAGAGAACACCACAAGTCTCTCAGAATTGGTCTCTTGTACATGCTCCATCTGACATAAAGAACAAGGACAGTGGAAGACAACCCCAGAGGCAAATGGAGAAGTTCAATTCTTCTAACCCCTTAGTATTTCCCTTAATCAAAGAAGTCATCTGCTCCTTCATGGGCCTCCACTCATATCCTAATCCAGAAATGGTCTCTTGTTTCTATTCTCTAGAAGAATGAAGAGAGGGGAGTTAATTATATTTGCTTTTAGTGTCAGGATGAGTCAGTCATTCCTTCATGTCTCTTCTCTCCCCTGAGTCTCCAGGTGCCCTTTCTACGCCTCAGCTCAGCATATAAATGTGAGTCTATACCAGTTACCTCAGAATTTACTGCCATGTAAATTTTCCAGGTGTATGTTATTGAATTTGGGCTTTTTTCCTACTAATCATGCCCGGTATTAATTTGTTGATTTGTCTAGCCAGTGAAGAAACTCAGAGAAGTGGGAAGACTTTTTCTTTGACCCCCACAATAGTGCTTCTCAACCCTTGTCTTAGAATAACTTTATACTCTTAAAACATATTGAGAGATTCCAAAAGATTTTGTTTACGTGAATTATATCTATTGCTATAATAGTATTAGAAATACTATAATAATGGAGATTTAAAAGCATTTATTAATACACATAAAAGTAATAATACTACCCTTATTATATGCTAGGACAAATAACATATATTTATGAAAAGTAGTTAGGTTTTTCAAAATAAAAAATAGTGACAATGGTGGCATTAATTTTTTCCTCTTTTGCAAATCTCTCTAATGTCTGCCTGAATAGAAGACAGCTGGATTCTCAAATCTGTTTCTGCATTCAGCCTGTTTCATTATGTTCTGCTAGTTGAAGTAGATGAAGAAATTCAGCCTTATGCAGATATGTAAGGAAGGAGTACTTGAGCAGTCCTTTCAGATAATTGTAAACATTCTGCTTTGCTACTACAGCAAACTCCAAGTGTTAGCTTCTTAAAGTTTTAGTTGCAATGTGCACTGCAAAACCAAATCAATGACCTTTTCATAGTCTATTATGTTAAAATCCATTGGTCTAGCTTGCACTTTGAATGGACTTTTGAACCATGCTTGACTTTTGCATTGCTCAGTTGAAAATATGGATTCACTGAGTTAATGCAGATCTTTCGTAGTTTGACACATTTCTTACACAATAGTAAAAAATTACATTCCTTAATATTGCTACTCAATATCTCATCAGAAAAGTATTTAAGTACTAGGAAGCTGTCATGCCCATCGTAGCAGATATATTTTATGAAAGTGTAATTTTCGCTTGCAAGCTAGATTTTTAACATTGGCATCAAATACTGTTAAGTGTTTTTTCTTGAGTGATAAGATCATTCATTTTTAAGAAAGTATCCGTCAAATGCCCAAGTCTAAATAATCACACCTAATTAGTTTTCACTTCAAGTAAAAAAGTATTCAATGAAAAGAGCAAGTAGTTGAACTCCTAACTCAATCACACAAGTGCTTTTCCTGCAGGACAGCCATCGCATTTGCTGTGCAGACCTGCTTTATGCATTTTTCTTCGCCACGTAGAAAGGGAAAGACTGTGTACTCTAAGTTTATTAAAATTAGCAATTCTTACTGCTCCATTAAGAACACTTTAAATTGAAATGGCTGTTTATTTTGCTGTGAGTGCATGGTCCTGAAAAGTGACGGTGTGTGCAGCTGCCTTAACTCATGGAAGGTGTTAACATTTTGACCTATTCTTGCTTTGTGTCTTTGGTGCCAATGTCCACAAAGTGAAAAGAAGCAAATACACCTTAGAATTATTACAAAAACAGTTTTGACTTTATAGTCCACTAGTAGGATCTCTGGAACCTTCTCTGTCCCCTGCGATCTATGGATCTTTGAGAACTGCTGGGCTGCTCCAAGAATTATTTCTTGGGGAGAGGTTCCAGAGGGAAGTCAGAAGCAGGCATCCACTTGCTTTGCATGCAGAGTTCAGGGATTAGCAGCTCTAAAATGAGTGGGGTGAAGGACAAGACAACCTTTCAATGAGGTTGGTAAAAGGGAGAACGTTCTAGCCCAGAGTTCTACAGTTTAAAGCTTAGATTCTGGGCTAATTCCTCTTCAAGGGAAACTGGAACTTTCTGTAATTTGGTGACACAGAACGCTATTCTGCTCATCTGTAGGAGGGAAACATGTCTCATTATTATGTGGATTAATGTCTATATAGCTTACGATCAGGTCTGGTACACGCTGGAGTGTTTTGCGGAAAGGTAGTTGTGCTCTAGTTGTAGAATGAATTGGGTAGTTGTTCTCAAACTTCAGCTGGAGAGTGCCCTGTGGGGCTTTTTAAAACACAGATTGGTAGCCTCCCACCCTCACCTCTTGAGTTTCTGATTAAGGAGACCTGTAACAGTGCCATGGATTTGTATTTCTATTGAGTTCCTGGGTAGTACTGATACTGCTCTTCTGGCTGGCACACTCTGTGAAGCTGTGAATAGGAGGAATTCACTCATTGTGATTTTCTTACCCAGTTTCTCAGCAATCCAGTGCCTAGGGTTGTTATCCTTGGATGGAAAGTGATGTCTACTTGTTCTTCTTGCTTCGCTTAAGGACTGAATTCTGTGTGTGTGTCTGTGTGTGTGTATGTTTCTCTGGGGCAGTAACTGATTTACTTTAAAAAATATGCTCCTTTGCTGTGCCTAACTGCTATAAAAGCCAGATGACTGGGTTCCAAAAATTCACCTCATTGCCAAACAGTTTTGCTCACCAGCATAATTTTTAGCAGCTCTAAGCATCCTCACTAATGTCACAGAACAGCTTTGCTATGTATTTGAAATGAATGTAGCTTACTTTATTTTAGGGCTGAGAAGTATAGACTAGTGTTGAAGGTCACTGACGAAGGTGTGCTAAATGAAAAGTACTTGATTATCAGTGGTGTAGATTTAAAGTCATACATGAGTTTAACAAAATTGCAAGTGCCAACTGTGTACCTGACTTTGGGTTGGCTGCTGGAAACCAAAGAGAGGACAAGGCAGGCATGGGCCATGATTTTCAGTCTGGTTCCTGATCTGTCATCAGGTGATTATAAAAAAGGGAAGGACAGGGAACTGGGATGAGGGGACATCTAATACTTGGGGGACTGGAAGATTTCCCACAGGCATGGGCCATGATTTTCAGACTGGTTCCTGATCTGTCATCAGGTGATTATAAAAAAGGGAAGGACAGGGAACCGGGCTGAGGGGACATTTAATACTTGGGGGACTGGAAGATTTCCCAGGGTAAGTGATAGCTGAGTTGAAACTTTAAACAGAGACTTTGATTTCATCATGTAGAGAAAGCAGGCACGCGATCCAGTATTCTAGGACCAGTGTGGAAAGACCTAGAGGAGAATGAGAAGACAATGTGAGAAGTTTAATTTGGTTGGCTCATTGAGGTTAGGTCAAAGAGCCTACAGGAGGTGGAGAATCACAAGAAGGTGGAAAAGTTAGTCAAAGTCTGATCTCAGCAATATTGATGGTTTAGGGTCAGAAAATTCTTTGTTGGGGTGGAAATAGGGGCTATCCTGAGCATTACAGCATGTTTAGCAGCACTCCTGGTTTCTGTCCTACGTGCCAACAACAACACTATCCACCTGTCCCCAATGTGACAACCAAAATATCTCCAGTCATTCCCTGCCAAATTTCCTTTGAGGTGGGGGATGAAATAGCCCCTGTCTGAGAACCAGTATTACAGAACTCTCTTTATATTAAGAGCTGTAGAGGGCAGCTGTAAAGTTTTAATCAAGTGAATGATACATATAGTTTTGTGCCTTTGAACAATAGAATGGTAGCAATGTGGAGAATGACTGGGGGTTGTCAGGACTGAAGCACAGAAACAGGATGTTGTAGCAGTTTAGGTGGAAAATACCTGCCATCTGCTCTAAGTGGGGACTCTAAAGGTGGCAAGACTATACATACTTGAAATATATTTAGGGGATACAACCAACAAGCTTCATTGACAATTTATACATAAACAGGGCAAGAGAGAAATGAAAGTTGACTCCAGGTTTCTTGCTTGGGCCCTGAAGAAGGCATCTTCACTGATGATGGGAGCACAGAGGAGGAACATTCTTATTTGGGAGAATGAGGAAAAGTTGGTTTGGATTTTAGTTATGTTGAATTTGATGTGCATTGTCAGAACCACACTATCTGTAGAGAGATTTTTCATCTGTAAGTAGAGTCTGGTTGTGGAACCTAGGAGAGGTTATAAGCCAATTATAACTCAGTGGGAGTTGAAACTGGGTAAGGCCAAGGGAGCATGCATCATATGGGAAGATTTGGGAGCTAAGGGGAGCTCCTGGCAAAGGTAGGAGGGATTGATGAAGAGGGAACTATAGAAGAGGAAAACCAGGATGTGGCTGTGCCAGGGAAGCATAGAAGTGAGAGCTCTGTGAAAAAGAGCAGACTTTGTGTCTGTGGCTTCAAGTCCTTTCTTTCTTTCAATAAATCTAAGTCTCATGTGGTCCCAGATGCTTATTAGGGTCATTCTTCAGTGACTGGAACGTCCTAAAAGCAGAAGGGTATGCCTGGTTATAGAGTTTACCACCTTGAAGCCTAGTGTAACCCAAGTAGAAGCTCTGAATCATAAAATCTATGCTTAAAGACAGATGCTGAGCTTCTATAGGAGTGATGCTAGCCCAGCTGCTGAATTATTAGCAGACTTTCATAATGGAGATGGATCTCTGCAGCCAGAGATCACTTGCCCCTTCCTTAAAGAGAATTCCTTTTGAGTTGATGAATAGTAGAGCTGTGTTTCTGTTTTATAAAAGCTACTTTTGATGAAAAAGTAATAACTTTAATTTAGAGATTGTATAGCTATCACTGAAGGGTTATGATGTCATATAACCAAGTCTCCAAGATCAGCGCTGTGCAATTTTGTATGATATTTACCTGAGTGGTGTGTTATCTAGATACCTGACCTTTGAAGGTATTAATGTATTATTTACATGAAACGAAGATCCAGTGCATTCTAAATGTCTATGATTTATCATGTCTCTTTCAGAATTGGGTCCTGTGGCCTATGCTAATTTGACTTGAAGGAAATTCTGTGTTGTGCACTTGAATTTCATGCTTAAAAAATTCAGCAATAGTCTCAATGCTCTATTAATGAAAATAATATGCTTCATAACTTTTTTCCATATAATATGAAATGCACTCAATAGCTCATATTTGAATTAAAAACCTTAGAAGCTTTACATTTTCTGGTCTGGCAATCTTCGTTTTTCTAATTTATGTGTCCCATTTGTCCTGAAGGAGTTGGGAAGTCGAGATTTATAGTCATCCCAACTGGGAAAGTTAAGACTCTTGATTAAATGAGAACTTGTTTGTGTATTCAAATGGAATACTAACTGGCAAAATAAAATTTGCACAAAATTTGTAATGGATTCTCTTGAGTTTAATGCAGTGTTCCCCTTCCTGGTAACTCTACCTGTTATCAAGTCATATAGTAACTCTGAGAGAAACCAATTTTGTATAATTTAATTTTAGCAGTGACTGATTGGGTCAGAATTGAATTTTCGACTTTGTAATTGGTTCTGTTAGGTTACCAGTATGTGTTTTGGGTGTGGTCATTTTCTTCTGTGTAAATAGAGAAACTGAGAAAGCAAAAAATAGAAGCATGGAGGGAGAGACAAGCAAAGAGAAGATGGATTCCCAGACTTCCTTACAGCATCATAATCCCCAGATCTGGTAAATTCTCCAGACCCAGCTCATACATGCCTCAGGGTTTTTTCTCAGACCCCCTCTATCCTTTTAAATCACCTCATGTGTAAACCAACTCATGGTTTCCTGTACTTGGGAGCAAAGAAATGGGCTACCTTGCTTAGGTTTCTGCTTTCCAACAGGATGTTGGTTATCATGCTTTTTTTTTTTTATATCCTTAAAATAAGTTCTTTTATGATTTGAATATTATTTAATGACTTTGAGTTGAGTTAGTCTTTGATTTAAATGTTATCGATCTTAAAAATACAACAATAACTACAGGATATATAGGTATATAACAATACACTAAGTTTGAAACCAGATTCTTAAAACAAAGGAAGGATTGTGTTCCTGTGGAAGCATTGATTGGATTCAGGTTTAGGAATCCAAGCCCTTTAAAGTTTGATGTGTGAACAAGAAAAAAAAAATGCAGTCTCTCCATGGTGGTTAGGAGGCAATATGGCGAGGTGACTAGACATGCCTTTGGCATGAAAGGTTATTACTAAGCCTTGTCCCAGGAGATTTTATTTATCATTTACTTTTCCTAGTCCTCTTGGTCTTCTGAAATAGGTGCTTTGAGATCTCAACCTAATGAGGGCCCTCTGATGACCCAATGTTTTTAATGATTTGGAAGAAGACTGCTCTTGGGTCTTTGACATTTGAAGGTTATTAATAATAAATATCCTCACAAAGTTTCTCTGTTCATAGATAGTAATGTAAAAGCAAAATATATCCCAATATATCTACTACATTCTGTTTTTATTGTTTAAAAAACTATGTATAAATGTAGTATATAAATATATATTTGTATATAGACATGCATTGTTATATAGAGATAGCTATGATTCCCTATATTTAGAAAAGTATTGTCATAAATAACCCTCAAAGTGGTAAAAAGTGATTATTTCTGAGAGTGGGGTTGACAGAACAAAGGAGGATCTTTTCACTAATTTGCCTTAACATTTTTTAAAGTGATGATGCTGAATTTAACTTTTGTTTAAATTTAAGCATTTGTATTACTATAAAAATAAAAATTTAAAGTTAATTATTTGTTATTTGAAATCATATTAATGAGAGATGAAAAATTAATAGTTGTGCTGCTAAATAGGATGACCTACTTATTAGATTGTTAAACAAGGTGTGTGTGTATATTAAGATATAAGATAAATTGATAATTAACTTCTAATTATAATAAATTGGGAGATTTTATATATGGTATATATACATGTTTTACCTAAGAGAAGTTGTGAATATCTACATCTGTTATTGTGTAATTTCCAAATTATTTATGGGCATGTTGGTCTTTATATAGTTTTGTTGTTATTTTCTATATGTAATTTGTGTTCATTTAAGGAATTCCTCTTAATAGTGACACTTATAATTTTAATTCATCTCCTCTTTTTAGGGTCTTTAGTATCATAAAGTAAGGTTCTTTAAAAAAATCTTAGGTACCCTTATTTTTTGATTCTGTTGCTTGCTGGATCTTTGATTTTGGACAAGTTGGTCAAGGTTTCAGTCTTAGGTTTTTGATCATTCATTCATTCATTCATTCATTCCCTCATCAGTTATGGTAGAATATTATGATGATCAAAAAACATGTCTTGGAGATGACAGTCTACAATTCTAAAATTTTAGCATGTAGGCACACCCTTTTGGAGTAGTGGTTATGGTTCACCACCTCTGGTTAAGCGCAGTCCAAATATATCCCAAGGACCTGGATTCATGTCTAGGGATCAGGTGGAACAAACAAGAAGAACAACTAAATAAAAATACTTCTTCCCCCTCTTTCTTCCTACCTGCTTGCCTAACTCTCCTTTATCCTTACCTTCACCTTTCCTTTAAAAAAATAATTAGCATGTTTCAGAATCCCCTACAGAACTTGTAAATTACAGCCCATCTTCAGATTCTGATTTCACCCTGGTAACAAGTTCCCAGGTGATGCTGATATTACTGGTCCCGGAACCACATGTTGAAGGCCAGTAGTTTAGAGCTTGTCGCCATTAAGCAAAAAGATCAAATTCCTACCATGCTCTGTGTTGCAGACATGGTTGTGTTATAAATGGAGATCACGCAATTTTCCTTGAATAAGGGGCTCAAGCTGAAGAAAGAGTTGAGAATAAGTGGAGGAATAAGACTAAGAGGTGAGTTTTTAGACAGAGGCTTTGGGTAGGCAGCGTGGAGCATGCTGGGAAGAGCATAGCTGTAGAACGAAGAAGCAGAGATGGGGGTTGTAAGATGAAGCTGGGAGATAGGTAGGAGCCAGTGCAGGGCCAGGTTAAGGATTTTGTCTTTTACTCAGAGGCTAGTGAGAAAGTATTAATGTTTCTAAGGAGAGAGATGGGGAAATTACAAGCGGAGTGGGAAGCAATTATGTCTTCTTTTAGTGTTTTTAGACAAATCACTTTTAGACAAATCACTTTGAGAACTTGAATGTGGGGAGAGAAGACGGGAGATGATGTCAATAGTTAAGATGAAAAATGATGCACCTTTTAAAATAAGGCTAATAAACAAGGTAGTTAAGATGGAGAAATAATAATGCACATAAAATGCTTAGTATTGACACATAATAAGTGCTCAATGTTAGTTGCTACCCTAATGAAGGAAACAGGTACTTTATACTGAGAAGTTTAGCAGAGCCATGGAAAGTGTTATTAAAATGTCATCTAGGCATGCCCTGGTGGCACAGCATTTAAGCAGGCATAGTACACATGCATCCTTAGGTCCCTGATTCAAAACCCAGGGCCAGAGAAACAGTCGCTAATGACAAACTGAATAAAATGAATGAAGCACTTCTTCCCCCTCTCTCTCCTGGCCTGCTTGCCTCTTTCACCTTCTTTGCTGCCTGTATCTTTTCTGAAAAACAAACAAATAAAAAAATCATCCATATTTTAGTTTTTAAGTTTCTTCAACTTTACCCGAGTGGCCTTTGAAAATGTGACAGTGTGCAAAGAAAAAAAGAAAAAGGAAAATAGACTTAGAATATTAAATTCGTATTATTGTTAACTATTGAGATTGACAACCTGCTTATTAAGTACTGAAACTTACAATTTAAAATTGCAAGAGAATTCATCATTGAGCTGGAGAACTGAATATATAGGTCACATGGCCAGTTGACATTGATGACAGTTGTCCGTCGTTCTCTTTGTATGTAGACAAAAACGATTGCTTTGCTTCTGAAGTCTAGATGTATGAGGTAGTGAGAAAATGGCTGTTTAAAAAAGGAAGACCACAAAGAGAATAAATTACAATTCTGAGGGAACTACTAAATGAAAAGAAAAAGAGAAGAAAGAAAGGCAAAAGGGGTCCGGGCATCAGAAGCATTAGAAGAAAGGAATTAAAGAAGTACCTTGGGATTGTATCACTTGGGATTCTAACAGGAAGACTACAGAAGGGCAGGAATCTGTCCTTGGATGTAGAGTGGCAGTTTCCAGTTTATAATTACTAATAAGCTCCATGTACACAGCATTCAGCATGTGTGAAATGTATTGGCAAATGCATTAGTAAAATTTAACTATTCCAAAGCTCTGAGAGCGTTGACTTGGTGAAATAATGGAATCCCCATTAAAGCAAAAGTAATTAACTGATTCAGTACTCCTTCTGACTAGATGTAGTACCCTGACTAGATGTCAGAGATAACCATGAAGGACACAGAGGACAAATCAGGAGCATTTTCTGTCTGTAATAGAAGTATGGCACACAGAGAGACAAGACATGCATAGACCTTTGACTTTGTGTTTAGCTCAGAGACACTGTTCTTTACCCAGCAAGCAGGGGAAAATCTGCTTCTAAGGTCCTTGAAGGAGGTATGGATAGATTGTGTGTGTGTGTACATATACAATTAGCTTCAAGGCTTTTAAGGAATTAAACACAAATATTTTGGTGAACCTTCTTTGTGTAAGACCTCTGCAACGTTTGGAGGAGACAGCTATATAGGAGAAGCTCTAAACTTTGCTTTTATAAAGCCGATCATCAAATCAGAGTGAAGAGTTCCCACCTCTATCCCAAGTCCATTCCCAGTAATGGCTTTCATGAAACTATGCAGTAAGAACTCATGAATTTTGGAAAGAAAAGTAGAGGGGATTCTTAGACAACAACAGATGAGAAGATTGAAGTATGAAGTATCTGCAGTCAGAGACTGCTTATTTTATGATGATGAAACCAGTATTAGATGTTGACATAAATTTCTTTTTAATGAAATTTCTGACAAAAATCTTAAATAATGCAAGCAAGTCATCTATTTGTGGCCATAGTGCATTGCATTTTTGAAGTATTGATTTATTAGTTGTATATTGAGATGGCCTTTGGGCCATTGGTGTTAAATGTGGAAATCTGTATTATCTTCAGCTCATTTTAATTGTAAAGAAATTGCCTGTCAAGGAAGGAAATACTTCCGAGATAATCAGGGTAATCTACAGCTTTATAGAGATCTAAGTATGGCAACTACTAATGTGTAATTAATCTTGGTTGGTTTTGATTAATTTGTGGGAAATTGTAGGCTTGAAATTTAGGATATTTTAATGAAATGGTTTATTATATATTGACGAAAACTTTTGACTATCAACTGTGCAAGTGCTGGGTTAGGTCTGAAGGTACAGTTCGAAGAACTAGGAGAGCTTTCTCAGTCTTGGCATCAAGGTAGGGTTACCTGGAACACTTGAGAAGAAGCTTGAGACTCAGGTGGTACCCAGATCAATGAATGATTCAGATTTATAGAGGGGTCACTCACACCTGTAAAAGGGGCACTTAGATCAATCCAGGACTCACTCAGATCAATGGAGGGGAAATGCAGATCAATTAATCAGAGTCTCTGGAGAAGGACCAGTGCATCACGAGTTTGTAAGTCTCCCCTGATGTTTCCACTGTGGAGCCAGGTGTAGAACAAGATCAGAGGAGCTTTAAAAGCCACCCAGTGCCAATTAAGTAAAATCTCTGGGGGCATAGGGTTGGGGTTGATAAGTTTTACAGTCTCCCCAGATGATTCTTTCATACTTTGAAGATTTGGAACCACTGATATAGACCTTGTCCTCCAGAGAATTATAGTTCAAATAAGGGGAAAGGTAACTTATGTGTGACACCATTGAGGAAAAGTACAAGACATTCTGTGTGAATGTCAAGAATGAATAAAAGATGAGGAGTGATAAGAAAATATAAGTAGTAAATATTTAATGACAAATAAAAATGATTTGTATTCAGCATGTTGATTTAGATGGAAATTTTTTTCAAAGTGTAGAAATTATTAGAAATTCTTTTCTCCCATCATACATTTTCACCATTTATTCTACATTGTAG
This sequence comes from Solenodon paradoxus, assembly GCA_004363575.1. Lineage (NCBI taxonomy): Eukaryota > Metazoa > Chordata > Mammalia > Eulipotyphla > Solenodontidae > Solenodon > Solenodon paradoxus. The sequence goes on along the minus strand of RJWH01002030.1, from coordinate 60,446 downwards.
GTTAAAATTTGATCCTCCTACTTGCCAGAATTCCTCTAAATTCTAAAATGGGGGATTTGGAATTGAGACTGCCCCTTTAATGGCTTCTCTAAGCAAGCCTAAAGTAGAGGAGAGTAAGGTGGAACCAGGCTCTCTAGGCTGGTGGTGTTGGCAGGAGTCCTTTTTTATTCTACTGTAGAGTTGGGGGTGGGGAAAGTTTGTGCAGAAGGAGTTGTTGGCCTGGATGTCCAGGGACAGTATTTCTCAAATAGACACTATTCAGAACATTCCATTTCAATGCTGAAATCAGGGAGCAGCAGTTGTTTTGTATGGAGTGGTAGCAGGTAGATTTACTTTATAGAACTTTTTCCATTTAATTTTTACCCTCATAGCCACCTCTTAGCCTTGGTAACTGCTACTGGTAGTCCTTAAGAATTGGAAGATGGCATAAGAGATTTCTTTGAATTTCTGTAGTATTTCATCAGAGTACCAGTGGTGTTAGAATCTTAATAGTAATACCTTATCTCATAGGGAACCAGGTTTAGGTGAATTGAGATATGTAAATGTACTTAGGACAATACTGAGCATTGAGTGAGTACTCAGTAAATGTTAGCAATTCTGTAACTTCCTTGCTGTTGCTGTTACTTGCATCATCATTTTTTTTTTTTTTTTGCCTGAACTATGGACCCCGTGAGGGCAGGCAAGATTTCTTCTTTGTCTTCGATATCCAATCCTCTAGCACAATACTTAGCATGGAATCAGCACTCATTAAATGTCTGTGAGTGAAGGATTGGTCAGCTTAGATCTGACTGACCCAAAACACTTATGCAACTATTTAAAATGTATTTTATCCATATTTCAGTGGAATTCTTCCTGAGTGAAGAGCTTCAGATTTTCCAAATGCTCTGCCAGGTCAAACTACAGGGAATGACTATTTTAGAGATGGCCTCTTGCCTACTCAGTGGTCCGTAGTTTCCTCCTCTGGCTTCCTAGTAGTGGGTCAGCCACTATATCTCTGCCTGTTTCAGGTTCCCTAAAGCACAGGTCAGTTTCTGACTCCTCATGCCCTACAGAGGACTTATCCTGGACCAAAAAAAGTGATTGAGATGATAATGGGGATGAGGCGGGAAGGCCAGATGCACACCTGAACCTTCTTTCAGAAGAGAATCTTGTTCAGTCCCTGGTGACATCAGGGGAAGTTAGTGTGCATTTATGAATGGGACCCCTGCTGCTACTTTTATGTGTCAAGGAGGAGGAAGTCTACAGTGAGATTGAGAAATAATGAAGGTGCACATATTTTTTCCCTAAAGAAACCAAAAACATTTCCACAGCTATATTATCCAAAGCTGCTGATTTTATGCTTCAAAGAATCGAGAATGAATACCTGGCAGTAAGTACTAAATCTGTGTGTGGTGACTGACAGATTAAGCACTAGGGACGTTAAAGGAGATTAGACCATGGATCCCCAAACAGTGAATGTCAGTATTATTTTCCATCTTGGAATTGAATGGAGTTGCCTTTATGTTTTTTACCAGAGCCAGTGCCATTATATTCTCCCAATTTGTTTCTTAGAGTATGTCTCTCTTTAGAACACCATTCATTTATTCAAATAGTATTTTATGAGCTTCTTTCATGTTATGACTTGGTACTAGCTACTGAGAGGCTATAATAAAATATGAGACACAGTCTTTGGACCCTGGAAGCTTATATTTTAAGAAACAAAAATGTGAAACCATAAAATAATTCTATGAGGTTGTATGTGCTGAAATTCCATGAAGTCATAACGAAAGAATCTTTTGACGTGAAAGGAGCTGCACAGGAAATAATATCACCATTCAGGATGAGTATAATCATTTCTCAACTCTTGTCAGCCTGGTGCTTTTAGGGTCTCCTATGGGCTGTGGAAGGCAGTGGGATGGTAGAAGGCTTATGGTCATTGGAATTATTTCTGCATTTGAAACCCGACCCTGCCACTTTCCAGTTGTAGGGATTGAAGCAGGTGATTTAGTATTTCTGAGAAAAGCTAGATTTGTACCGTTCAGAGATGTGTAAGGAATAGCACTAATACTCCTAATTAGCAATGTGCTGACATTGAGGAGGCACTTACTAAGTGGTGATCACGATTATTAACAATAATCATATAACAGTAAAGATATTTCTATTGAGGTGCTGAACTCAAACTTAAATAGTTACTTCCAGCAAAACAGCTCCATCCACCTGGCTCATATTAACTGTCATTCTTTCAGTGATAGATTCAGTAATTTTCAATCTCCTAAATTAGTAGCATTAGACAATATATCATGGAGTGGTGCTTGCTTCCCTTGAGGAAGCAATATGTTTTCTTTTTCATTACATTGACATTTCTTAAGAATTCCCCAAGAAGAAAGCCTCAAGTGGCTTCCTTCTACATATTAGGAGGGAGTTGTCAATCCAGTATATTCAGCTTCTGGTTCCTCTGTCCTTCAGTCACTGTGGTAAGTGCTGCAACTTGCAGATGGTCCTGAAGATCATTCAGACAATGCTTTCTATATGAAAGTGCTTTGAAAATGATAAGGTGTTATCTTAGTCCATTTGAACTGCTATCACAAAATAGAACAACAGCTTGGCATTTTCTAGACAACAAAAATGTATTTCTCACCATTTTGGAGACTGGAAGTCTGAGGTTAGTGTGGCAGTGTGGTTGGATCTGGGCTTTTGTCTAGCTTGTAGACTTCTCACTATATCCTCACAGGTAGAAGGGAGGACATTTCTCTGGAGCCTCATTTAGGGACTTAACCCATGCAGGTTCTACTCTCATGACTTAAGCACCTACCTAAGACCCCACCTCCTAATACCATCATTTTTGGAAGTTAAGATTTCAACATATGAATTTTGGGGAGAGGGACAAAAATATTCGGAGTAGTCGTCATCCAAATTCAGCCCCTATGTCATGCCTGCTTAAGCAGCAAATGCTCCTCATTACCAGAAGACATTAGGTTAGAGAATTAGCCTATGAAAGGAGGAGAAGTTAGTAGGTCACCATGTGCTAGAAGCAGAAGAGAGTTTTAAATCATGCCTTCCTCCGCCGAGTCTGACTCTTGCAGTGGAATTGTTACTTTGGAAGAATCTGAGAATTTTTCAATCTAATGTTTTTGAGAGAAGCATTCAGGGAACTTTTTAGTGTCAAGCCATGAGTCAAGTCTCAAAAGATTAAGCATGGACCCAATTAAGAGTTCATTATAAATGGATCAGGAAAGGCAAGGCGGATCACCGCGTCTGTTCCTGGACTTTTGTCATTGACTGGGATCTGAGTACTTGTGTTAAACACAGCAGGATTTTCTTTCCATATGATAATAGGGTTTCTAAAATAATTGTTGATTTACTTTTTGCAAACATTTTGCCATTTTCTAGTCACATTGTACTTGAGTACTATATATCATAAATGTTCTATTGCATTGGGTTTCTTTGTATTCCATAGACATTTTTCACATTTGTCTAGAGACAGTTAATACTGATAAAAAAAATTTATTCTCTGTCTCTCACGCGCTCTCTCTCTCTCTCTCTCTCTCTCTCTCTCTCTCTCTCTCTCTCTCTCTCTCTCTCTCTCTCGTGCGCGCGCGCGCGCTCTCTCTGTCTCTCTCTGTCTCTCTTTTTTCTTGGCCCAGTTTCTTTAATCTCCAGAAATCTTCTATGCTTCATCTTTAAAGATGGCTTTATCTTTTGTACTTCTCAAAGCTTTTGTGTTTAGTGGTTCATTTTGCTCATGTGCCAGAGCTTTCTCAGGCCTTTTATTACTTGATTCTGCTTTTTTCAAAGATTTCTTAGAATCTGCTAGAATAATACTTTAATGTTCACTTGGTAAATTGCTAAATTTCATTGTCTTGAGAGTAGGTTCATGAGAACTGCTTTCCTTCTGTCCATAGCACCAGGGCTTCTTGGAGCTACTGAGCATGTGCTGAGGTAAAAGCATGTACTATTTACTGTCGTGTGCTCAGTGACTCATGAGGTTTCATGCACTCTCTCTTTTATATCTGATAATGTTATATGGTTGTGCAGATTGCATGCTGCTCCATCAAACTGGGTCAAGGAGCCAAGCGCAGGCTGACTGCCCATCTGTGGTCCTCTTGCCGAGTCTTGCACCTGTATCCCCACAAAGAGAGTCTTTTCCTAAGGCACACGCAGGCATCATGTGGTCTGCTTTAACATACCGAGGTATCCTTAGGGAAGAAGATGGAAGAAGCGGTTGCTGGTGCTTCTGGTGAAGAACTAAGATCTACTTACTCACCTGGAATCTTGAAGTTTCTCAAGATGAAGAGAGCCATTAGAAGCCAAGCAAATGGTTGAAAAGTTGTTAAAGAAGTGTGTAATCTTTTCTAAGTCCAGGATTATTTGTTAATTTCCACCAGTTACTCTTTACTTGTAGTCTGAGCTGCAGATCCAATTTCAGCCTGTTGTAGCTCCTGGGTCCCCGTTGTCTGCTGAGTCCCAGTCTCTCTAGAAAAATGCTGCCCCTAAGTTGTGTTACAGCCGCCCAGCTCTACTAAGATAACCTGTCCCTGGGCCTCTATTTTCCACCTAGTTTGACCAATGCCCAGAGCATCTCCACTTGCAATCAAGACTGCGCTTTCTAGAAGTCAGTGATATGGTGACTTGGTAGCCTTCTTGGCCACATTGTAGTATCTGTGAGCTGCAGAGTTTTTAGGTTTTTTGTTTTCATTATGTGAATCATAAATACCCTTCCTCTGACCAGTATGCTGAAAAGATAGTACACTTTCATTTAGCAAGCCTTTCTTGATGTTGCCGTTTGTTCTGAGTTCTATGAATTGAACCCTTTATACAGTGAACTGAATTTGTTATCTGGCTGCCTGGGTACCTGCATTAAGGTGACCAGATTTCTTGTATTCATTCCTGTATTAGTTCACTAGGGCTATCCTATCAAAATACCACACACTGCGTGACTTATACCACAGAAGTCTATTTCTCATGGTTCTGGAGGCTAGAATTCTAAGATTAAGATGACAGTAGACTTGGTTTCTGGTAAGGGCTGCCTCCCTGGCATGTAGATGTCTGTCTTCCTGTGCCTCCATGTGGCCTTTTTCTCTGTGTGCATTCTTAGCATCTCTTCCTTTTCTTATAAGGACAGTCCTGTTGTTTTAGGGCCTTGCTCTTGTGACCTCACTTACCTTAATTCCAGGTTCTTTCTCCAAATAGTTACGATGGGGGATAGAGCTGTTATGAATGAATTATGGAAGGCCACCTTGCACTCTGTCATAATACACACTTGCTAGACTTTCTCATTTAATTATGTCCAGTAGATTTTAAAACAACAACATTTCAGTGATACCTTCTCTGGGCGCATGCAGTCATGTTACAACCTTCATTTCTACCCTCAGATAAACACTCCATTTAGCAATAATTACACTTTGGATCTTGCCCCTTCGACAGCATCCTAATTGTTGGAACCTAAAATCTAAGCCTCATTTTTGGAAACTGCTCCCCTATGTTAAATATAGTAAAATGTTTCTGGAAATCTCATTTCGTTAGAATTAAATTGGTGTTTTCTGGACTGAATTTGTTCCATAAACTGCATTCTTGAAGGGCTCACCAGTCAGGGGTCCCCAATCTGTGCTTGCAGTAATCATGTTGATTTTTAATCAAGAGCCTTACTTTTAAGCTTCTCTTATTTTATCATTTCAAAAATACTTTTTGATGGTTTGAATTCCTGGGTGCTGGATAATGAAGAAGACATTGAGGTCTTAGTCTTCTGGGGAATAATACCCTCCTTATTATAATATTAATGATCATTTTGATAATGCTGATGACCAGGAGGAGGATTTGGTTATTCATTCTGAACCTCTAAATATTTAGGAAGCATCAGGACTTGCTTCCACTTCTACCATACAATATTGAAGAAATTCAGCAATTGTATTTTCTTCTAGTGTAAAAGTGATTTTTACGAGAAGAGGGCATTTTTCAGACCACTTTGAAATGCAGGTGCATGATAGAAAATGCAAATTCTTTGGGGATTAATCATGAAATGTTTCAGGGCTGTTAAAAGGAAGCTCATCAGTCTAGTGAAATAAGGGCCACTTTCTTGTTCATGAATTTTCTATTTGCACTATCTGATTAGTTACTTGCTGGGCTAGATAGTGTTTGTGGGTGCCATTGGTGGGTCTATGATGCAAGAAGGGAGAAAGAAAATAACTGAGGTTTATTTAGTAAAGTCTGATCTCTTTTATACTAGAAACACAGATATAGGTTAAATCATACAATATTTGTGTTTCTCTTTCTGACTTATTTCACCCAGCAAAATAATGCCCTCGAGTTCCTTCCATGTTGTCACTAATGGCAATATTTCACATTTTGTGACTGACTAGTATTCCATTGTATATAGTACATACATATGTATGTATGCATGTATTATATATGTATATATACACATATATATGTACACATACATATACATATATAGAGAGTGATATCAATGGGCACCTAGTTTGATTCCGTATTTTGACTGTTGTAAATGGTGCCACAATAAACAGAGGAGTTCATACACCTTTTCAAGTTAATATTTTCATATTCTTTGGATAGATAACTAGAAGTAGGATTGCTGGATAATATAGAAGTCCAAGTTTTAAATTTGTCAGGAATCTAAGTATTGTTTTCTAAGGTGACTATGCCAATCTGCAGAGTTCCTTTCCTGTAACACCCTCCCCAACACTTGATATTTCTTGTCTTATTGCTAGAGGCCATTTTCAAGGTTATAAAATGATATCTCATTGTGTGTTCAATTTATTTCTCAGTATTATTGTACTAAACAATAGTTTTTATACTTGAAAACAATGAATGTTGCTATCCAATGTACCTATGCCTGTTTCTACTCTATTAAGATCACAGTTACTTTGTTCTACTTATTCCTAATAGGATCATAGGGACGTGCCTACTTATAGATTGGTTGAGTACTTGTCAAAGTTCTCGTGATATTGCATGCACATTAACATAACAAATACATCTTCTAGAGAGGGGAATAGCACTAAATATTTATTCTACCTCTGAAAGCCCTTTGGAAGACTTCTTCCCCCAAGCAATAACCTAGCAGATGAGATTATCTACTGGCCACCACCATCTGATTAAAGGAAGGCAGGTACCAATTCAGATATCTGTTCTTAGATTAACATGCCTTTCATGTATGATCACTACGTAATTGTCTTAGGTCCTAACTGAATGCTTACATTTTATGAATGAGTTAATAAGCTAACAGCCTCTTAGAACTGTTTTGGGGGAAAAGGATTAAGTGTAATAGAAAGAAACCCAAGTAAATTTCAAAGATCTGAAGCCCTGATGAATGAGTTGGTAAAAGTTTTTTTCTCTCCCCTCACCTTTAAGAAGTGGACATTTCATAACAGATTCCTCTGGAGATGTGTGGCACTAGAAGGTAGCCACTGATCATATATGACTATGCAAATTTAAATTAATTAAAATTAGCAATTTACTTCTCAATCACATTAGCCATATTTCAGGTGTACCGTAGTCACATGTGACTAGTGCTATTATACTGAATAGTTTAGATATATAGAGCATTTCCATAATTGCTGAACGTTCTATTAGACAGAACTGGCATAGAGAGCTAACAATGATACTTTCATTCATTTTATGATGGAACCAAATTTCCTGATTTTCTCTCACTTCTCCTATATTTAAAAGCACTGTTGGTGTTTATTTAAAACACATGAGGTTGTTTTTAAGATTGCTACAATATACATTTTTGAAAAGGTTCTAGAACAAATCACAAAAGGATGATTTCTGAGTACTCATAAAAGGAAGCTGTGATAATTAGGATCCATCAAGAGTTCACTAAGTTAAATTATGACAGATTTATTACATTTCCTTCTGTGACTGGCATAATAATCTATGGTTCATGAAGGAAGGGATTTTTGGAGCTGTTTTCTTTATTGCTGAGTTCTCCATATTTTCAGTGCTTGTAACAGAGATGTTTCATAAATATCTGTTGAATGACTCTCAGAGAAATAAAATTGATACAGTTCATTTAAGTTTCATTAAGACAAAACTTCTCATGCAGTCTTTGAAGGAATGGCTTCTGGGTAATAAAACAGTTGAGTAAATTTCTAATTAAATAACCAAGGGAAGCAGATAATGAAGAGCACATGAGACTTGGAATCACATACAGACCTAACTTCAGTTCTTGGCTTTTTTAGTTACCCTGTGTGATCACAGTCATTTCACATCTCTGAATCTTTAAACTGCTTCCTCATCTTTAAATTGGGCACTTATAATCTCTTTATCATAAGGTTGCTGTGGAAATCACGTATGGTGATAGAAAAGACTCTCATGAACACAGCCTCAATGGAGGTTCCTAGTAGAAATTTATGAGATGAGTCTTCATTCTGGCCTAGCCAATGTTAATACTGCTGACATTAATAAATCTATATTGATGGACTTTGTGGATGTCCTAAGCTGGAGTACGAATCACAAGGGAGTTCAGTGGACTGAAAATATATACTCAGTCTAACCCTTTGAGATATAATAAGGAGAAATGCTATGACTTGGTACATGATCTGAAATTTAAACAGTAGTGGGCAGAGAACACACAATGTGCAAATACTTTTAGGAACTTGAAAAAAATGTAGTGTCATTCACCATGTGATGTGGTTGCCAGAAGTTAGTTTTTGCAATAGGAATAAGGCATCTAGAGTTGCTTATTGAAACTCCTGGGTAGTTAAAAATGATGGCTGGGTCACTGCTAGAGTTTCTGATTTAATTGATGTGGGATGTAGCTTTAGCACTGACATTTTTAACTTCCCTTCTTCTACCTCCAGAAGATCCTAATATGAAGCCAACTTTGAGAACAACTGGTTAGGCTGACAGAGGACTGCCTATTTCTGTTCACGCCATATTTACACAGCTTATAAATTTACCTGCAGAGGAATGCGTGAAGCTCTGAATCTGTTAAACCAAGCTTGGAGTGTGTTCAGGAAAGTGACTGGCACTTGGAATATTCTGAGGGGGAAGGTTGGAGGAAACAAAGACATTTGCCTTGGAAAACAATAGGAAGAGTTAACAGTCTTGGATATTGCTTCTTTGGTCTGTCTCAGGAACCTAGATTTATTTAGTTCTCTCTGGACCATCCCAGAGCCCAGGAGGGGACCCATGAAGCAGCTTCAGGAGATAGGTGTAGGGAAGTGCTTGTCGTCATCAGTGCTTTCTGGAGATGGCAAGATTTCCAGGCTCCAGAGATGTGTAGAAAGCTCACAGATTGTATTGTGGATTTAAAAGAATTTAAGGAGGTTAGTTGGTGGTTCGGCTACCAGTGTGTTTTCTTCTTTGATTTCGCTTCCTACTTGCACCTTTCACCCACTTTCAACCCCTGTCTCAGCTATGCTGGTTTTACAGTTCTTTGAGTCCCTAAAGCATGTTCCCCATCTCAGATTCTTTGCAAATGCTATGTCTTCTGCTTGATACACTTTTCCTCCTATAACTGCACAATTTACTCTCACCTCCCTCAAGTTTCTGCTGAGATTGCAACCTCTCTTGAGTCTCACTTTTTTCTCTTTTTCTCTCTCCCACTTTATCCATCCATCCATTCATCCATCCACCTACCTGCCTTCCTACCTACTTACCTACCAACCTATCTATCTATCTATCTATCTATCTATCTATCTATCTATCTATCTATCTATCACCATCTGGAAGTACACGCATACACACACACACACACACACACACGTATGTATTTGTATATCTTTTTCTAACAATGAAAGCTTCTCTTGGTCCGGAATTTCGGTCTGAAGTATTTGCTGATGTATGCCTAGTGCCAGAAGAGTGCTGGGCTTTCAGAAGTGCTCAAGAAATATTTGCTGTTGAATAAATCTCTGGAATCATCTACTTCTGTGGAATTTCCCCTATTTTATCATGAATTTTCTATTCTGATCTGTATACACTTACTGAAAGGAGCCACCAAAATTGTGTCTTTGAAGAATAAATTTACTAATATCTGGGTAGACTCTGAAGCTGTTTTTCTTTTTTTCTCCCCTACATTTAATGGAAGCAGCATATTCTAAAAACTAAAGTTTATTCGCTATTTAGCAGTTTGGGGACAACCACTGAGTGAAATCCAATGTGGAAAGGAAGTACAAAACTTTACTGCAGTGTAATTTGTTTCATCTGAACCACTTTGGGTACAGTAAAGGTCAATAATGCACAGGAAAGCTAGTTTTAATTTCTTTGATGTGTAAAAATTAGTGCTTTGTCATCAATTACAGATGCAGGAGGACAAATCATTGGCACATTAAGTTGTTCCTGCTACATAAATTACAAATCTTTTTAGGAAAAAAGTATTAGCATCATCCCTTGTTATTTAAAAAATGCCAACTCTGATATACAGGCAGCCTTGGGCATATATTAAAATGCTTGAATTGTACTAAAATAAATTCAGCCTTTTAAGATAACACCTCATTTTAATTTCATACACGATTAGATCTGTCAATTCAAAGGTCATTTAACATATAACTTTTGAAATCATAATAGTATTCCTTAACTCCCTGTGGAAAACTTAAACCTATCTCTGCTTCTTTAATAACTTTCCTTTATTGACAGAAAAATTTAAGAAATCTTCAGTTACTTTGTTTTGTGTTCTTTTGTGTTTTTTCTCAAGGAGAAGAGGAAATTAAATTGTGATCCTGAATCCCTTTCATTTCCAGAAGTAGATATTTTCTTTTAATCACAATCCAGAAGGAGGCTGAATAAAAGCTTCGTGAATCAAATATTTTCTCTCTATAATGGAGAGGCAGTCTAAATTATTGTCCAATATCCAGGAAAATCTTTATTGCTACATTTGATAGAACTTTTGAATATTTTAGCCTTAGCATAAATAATGCTTCCTTGCCCAAATCAAGGGTGGTTGCTTCTTAGTTCCCTTGTGACATACAACCCTCATTTTGCAAAATGCACTTGAGTGGGAAGTTTGAATGGCCTTATAGAAATCCCCTGCTTATTGTAAATTTGCATTAGGCCACCTCCCCCTCACTTTTACAAAATACCTACATTAGTACATTAGTGTGTTCGCTATCCAAAGGAAATTCAAAGAGAATTTTTGCTTTTATGACAAAATTTGAAAAGCAAAAGTGCTTTGTTTTGCAGCAGTCTATTAGACAATGTAAACCCTAAGCATTACAAGCGCCTTCCCTGGGAACTGTTTTGCACAGGTGATGAATATCAAGTATCATACCATATCACATGTATCATATCATACTGTATCCTTTGCTTTGACTAAGTGTTAGTATTAGTTTAGATTGCATGTTGTTTGGTATGATTTAGTAGGAGACCAGTTTTGTAACTTGAACTTTCTGATACTTAGCTCCCTCTTTGTAAAATGGAGATGCTAATTCCTCCCATGGAGGTTGCTTGAGGTGATTTAATGAGATGAACTATTTCCTGTTTGCAGTTGACTTCCTGGCACATGCTAGCCTGATAAATGCTCACATAGTATATGGCTGATGCTGTTCTGTTTTCAGCTATTTTTAAGATTGAATAATCTGTTTCCTCTCTTCTGTCTTTTTATCTATTTTTGAGCCCCTTAAACTTGGGACTTTGTTCTTTTCACTATTCTAAAAAACCTCAATGAAGCCTGAAGCCCTGAGACACTTGTGAAATATTTTCATGGTCCCATGTGATCCTGTAACAAAGGCAGAGAGACACAGTTGCAAATCATGAGTGCCAAGAATACACTTCTGTTTATACTTTCTTCTAGACAGCCTCCACAGCCAGGCAGTTCTGGAGCTAAGTGATACCTAGATGAGGCTAAGTGTACAGAGCAACCTTCTCATGGGCCCAGAGTCTCCTTCTAGAAGCACGACCTGGGTTTTTTTGTTCTTCTGGGGAAAGGGCCCCAGAAAATGAAGGGGGTTTGGCTTTGACCATAGTTGCTAAGTGCTAAGTGCTAAGTTGCATAGTTGTAAGTGGCACGAGGCAGCCATGGAATAGATACGGCCCACATGTCATATGAAATATGAGGTGACATTATTTGATAGTGTGCAATTTTCCTTCGATAACTGGATACAAATTTTATGGTAGAAAGTCCCCTTCTGGCACACTTCTCTAACCCAGTTATGGTTCTTGTTAGATAGCTGGAGTTCTTGAAACATAAGGAGTAATTCTGGTCTTGGTTCCTGAGTTACTCTGAGTCCCAGCCCTGAGTCAGTCTCATGATTTGTGATGATTATTGTAGACAAAGCACCTATTAATGAGTGCGAGGGAGGCTTATTGTTACTGGTAAACACCATCTTTGCTTGAAAATCTAAAGTAGTCAAATCTGCTAGAATAGAAAGATTTTTTCCCAATTAATCTTGTTGCTCATAATTTTCAAGGATTCTCTTGGTTCAGATTTCATAAGTGCACTTAAAAATCTGGTAAATTTTGTCAAAAGTACAAGGATAGGGTAAAACTCATGGCCTTGCTCTGCAAATGAATAGTGTAATTTTTAGATTATTTTAAAAGAATTATTTACACCTAATTTTATGTTTTTTGAGAGACATTAGAGAAAAAAACATTAGTGTTGAAAGTTTGAATATAAGTAAATTAACATTGCTTACAGTTGTTCTCTAAAAACACACATTTTATATAGAGTAAAAATATTTTATCAGGTTTATTTTTAAGGTCTAACATGCCTGCATGCATGATTAATTGAGTCATTTATTTCACTTAGTTAATGCCTGAGTGCCTACTCTATGTCAGGCCTTCACAGATTCTATTATCTATTGACAGATACAAACAAGTAACCAGGTCATTATGATTTAGAGGGAAGCACACAGTAGGATGACCTAGCTCTGGTTTGAGTGAGGAGACAAGGACTTTCTCCTGGAGGAAGTTAGAATTAAGAATTAAGCCAGGTCCTGGAGGATCAGTGAGAGTTAATCAGGTGAAACCATGGGTTTGGACCACGGGACGTTGGGCCCTGCAGATGCCAGGAACTGGGAGCAAGCCATGGTCTTAGTAGTTAGTGTCTTCTTCTCAGAGATATTTGCAAGAGCAAGAAATTCAGATTGTTCCTGATTATTACATTAGCGGTTTCAACAATATAGAAAAATATGCCTCATGAACACCATCGCCATCTTGACAGGTGCATAGTCTGCTATGTCCCAAAAGTTAGTTGTCACCCAAACAGCACCCTCTTGTTAGTTGAGAAAAAATCCCATTGAGCAGCTTATTCCCACTCATCAGCTGGGTTGGCATTGGAGTGGTTGGTATAGACTGGTGTAGACTTGTGTAGCCTGAGATATGGACCCTCCTGGGGATGATGTAGAAAGCCTTTGTAAATTGCCTGCTGCTAGTAGGAAGATGGAAGTCATGGGTGGGGAATTGAAGAGTAAATACAAGGAAAGTCTTTTGATTCTGGAACTGCCAATAAAAATAAGTTTTAGAAGCACATGGATGAAAGTTACGTAACAAAATTTGCTTATTTTGCCAAGAAACCTTAAAACTCAAAAGTCATATAAAATCATGTTTTATGGTGCCCATAGTCCCAGACTTGGGAAAAACCCCCAAAGTTTAAGTTCTTGTTCCAATTGCGTGCCCTGGAGTCAGTTATTTAATAATGACAGTGAAGCTATTACTGTCATATGCTCCCACCATTACATCAGTTTGGCTGCACTGAGGCCGTCGTTTGAAATTAAATGTCTTAATATCGTCTGGGACCAACTATGACTCTCAAGTGGCTCCTGCATCTTCCTGGTCTTTGCTGTTTCACTCTCCCAGTGCTCCTTGAGAATATGCTTTGTCATTCCGAGCCTCGACTACCCATCACTCCGAGTATAGTCACTTGCCTAAGTGACTCAGCATCATGGATCTGTTACCCATACTTTTGCCTTTCCTCCCTCTTCCATTTCATTTCATGTGCTCAACAATTCAAAACAAAATAGATAAAAGGTGTGATGTGCATTTCTCATCAAGCTTGAATTTAAACTTTGGGAAGACAGGCTTTGTCTATAGTGAATGATAGACCTCACTTAATTTAACTCAAGTGTACAGATTATTGGTATGAGTTATTATGATAACACTTTGACTCAAGGAATATCTCTGCTATTTCACAATCCCTGCAAAATTTTATAATCCAGCTCTTGGCACGTGGTTTGTGTTGAAAGACTGAAATTGTATTTTTGGTTCTGTAATGTGAGTGATGAATGGGAGAATGATTACTCTGTTGCTGGGTGGCCACCCTCTAGATGAGGAGGATTCTGAAATTTTCTTTTCATTCATGTATTTTTTCCCTTCAGTGGAAAGCTCTATATCTAAGCATTAAAAATTAGACATTTGATATCTGCTTTTGAAAGTATCCAGGCCAGACCAGAGTTCATATATCCATGTTACTATCTTTCAGTTTGTTAATACAATTAAGACGTCGTGCAGTGGTCTTCTCTAGAATATAGCAATAACATTCTGTTTCCAGTTATTAAGAACCCTGCAGGAGGGACCTAGAGAATATCATGCTTAATGAAGGAAGTCAGATGGAGAAAGACATTAATGATTTCACTCCTATGCTGTATATAGAAATACCAAAGGAATGAACTAGATAAAACACAAATAAACTTTTAGATGATAAATCCAAATTAGTGATTGCCAGAAGGGAAGACAGGCAAATTGGGTGAAGACAGTTAATTATACGGTGGAAGATAGAACTGGACTTTTAATAGTAAACTATATAGTATATACAGATGTTGATTTATAATGATGCACACCTGAAACTTATGTTATGAGGCAATGTTTCTTGAATAAATAATTATGAAAAAGAACACATGTAAGGGTGTTGTCTGGAATATTGCAATAGCTGTCATCCTTTTTCTCCTAATTCACCTTTCAAGTCTGTCATCCTTATTGAGGCCATGGTGAAGTTTTTCAAAGGAAGAGATTATGTGAGCTTTCCAGCTAAAACATCCCCAGCTTTAGGAATTCTTAAGCCTAGTTGTATGAATTGCAGTCAGTAAATTGGTGAACCTTCCAAATTTGTATGCAAAGTGTTATATCTTGAGGATCCTGAGTTTCAGTCTCTAGGGCATTCTTGACGCACTCTACAAGATTCTAATTTTTAGTAAGAAACACACCTATTGCATACAATCTCCAGTCATCATATGATTCTCCCCTCACATTGACCTATTCAACATTTACTGACCCTCCTGTTCTTTGTACTCTCTGCCTTTAAACTTGGTGATCATTTTGATTCTAATACCCTTTTCTCATTCTCAACTTTGCAAAGTCAACTTTCATTTTACCTTAAAGATTTTACTCCAGGAAAACCCTTTCTGGAGAAGTTTTATTACCTTTATCAGGAGCAACATGTTGTTCTCTCATCTTTTTGCCTCCTTTATAACAATTATCATAATTCCCTACTATGTTTGAGGGCAAGAAATGCATTCAGTTCATCCATGTATGCTCCCCCTAGGGGATGCTGCTGGCCTGAAGGAAATGCTTATTAAGTAGTTCTTGAATAGATTAGGCACAAAGATTGGAGCTACATTCTTTCTTAAATGAAGTTAAGATAAAACTTACTGAGCACACTATGTTGGAACCAACACTGCCTTCCTGCAGATGAATAGTTTTCATCGTCTGGACATCAAGTTGCTTGTCCTGTGGATGAGGTATCTTGGTCTCTGATGTTAAATAACAGAACATTGATTCTTTGTTCAACACAAACAGGTTATAACAGATTCCTCTAAGTTTTATGAAACAAAAGATTTCTGGTGTGAAGATTGATTTTGGTACTTAAAAGCTTCTCAGTAAATCTCCAAAGGGACAAAGAGCCTAGGCATTGGAAAGATTGCTCCTATATCAACCTGATATAAAGTTCTACTTGAAAAGGTGTCCTTTGTCTCATGTTAAACTGCACCATGGTCTCCCCAAGTGACTTAGGGATCTATGTGTATTCTTTATGGACAAAGATTCTGGGCTGGAGTTGTAGTCCCCTGGAGATTTCATTGATATTGTGGCATCTAGTGACAACAGAGGACCCAGGAGTTTATTTCAGACTATGTGGATGTTCGTCTGGCATCAGAAGACAGGGATCTACACAAGCAGACGACAGTTTCCGAACTTGCGCTTGAGGAACTTAGATTGAGCAGTATCAACACAGCAATACTCGTGATGCTTCCTCTAAAGTCATTTTATTTTTTTGCCTGTTGAGAAACAGAATTTAACTGCTAATCAATAAGGAAAAGCCTTCCTTATTTCAAAATATGTGTGACACGACCCAAATCCACTATGTCTGAAGACTTTAATGAGCCTCAAAGTTGCCTCAAACAGGATTTGTTTTGCTAGTAGCATCTTATACTTCTATTCAAAGAGTTAATCCCTATTCCTATACAAAGATGCCTGAGATTTCATAATTAAAAATTAGTTACTTTAGTTTAAAATCTGATTGCCTGTGAAGATCATATTATGTTTTTAAGTAATAAGTGTATAAGTGTGAATGAGTATATCAAAAGTGTCTTTTCCCAGATCAGCCATTGATAGACACCAGAAAGAGTGCATATGTGTCTGCATGCGCGCGCACACACACACACACACACACACACACACACACACACACACACAGCAATAGCATTTAAGGCCACAAAAGGTGGCGTTGTCTATGTCACTGTTTATTCTGAAGGCAGTTCCTAACCTGCCACATGCTTCACTGGAGTTAAAATGCCTAATTAATGCTCTCTCATTCTGTAAGGAAATAACATTACTTAGATAATAGCTTGTGGAAAAGTGAGGGAAATAGTTTGCTAATAAGTTGCATGCATCTATGGATTACACAATGGACAGAAAATGATGAAAAATTGCAATGAGAGGGCAATGAGTGTTATATGGGAACCAAAGATTTAAGCTATAAGAGGAGTCATTTTATTTTAAAAGTCACTTTCTCTCCTCTACTCCTCTTTGGACCCCAATTATTACTAACTTGCATCATTTTACCCCATTCCACCACCTGCCCACCAATCACCCAAAATACTACCAAGTGTTTTCCTTTAATGTTGTCTTTGTATTTAATCCTCATGAAGGTTAATAAAATCCTCTCTCTCTCGCTATGTGGTATGAAAGCATAACCGATGACTTTATTGGTGCAAATATATTATGACTGCTTTGACATTTATGTTTTCAGCCCTGATAGATGAATGATTCCAATGAAAGTAAATCAATTGTACCCAGACTAGGGGTATAAAACACCACACTCTGGATTTTATTTTTGTCTGGCAGATAGTGGAGGGTGAGAAATATTGAAATTTGACTGAATACTGTGTGTTTCTTCTGAAAAAGAGAATTCACTTTGTTTTGTCTGCTAAAGTACATCTGTGATCAATGTTTGGCTTTCATTTAGTGCCAACTCCAGAACAGATGTCTTAATGTAGCGACCTGTTTGCTTTCTCAGGGAGTGTAGGTGGCTTCTCTTGGTCCAGGTGAATGAATTTTTTTCTTTCCCTACATGTTTCAATTAAAAATAATTACAAATATATTTATTACTAATCTTGTTAGAGTGGCAAATACAATTTTGCTGTAATTCCAATAATTCGAAATACTGGAGAATAATTCCAGTTCCTGGGTTGTGTTGAACTGGCCTTTGTGATTAAAAAAAAAAAAAAGTTTCTCCATCACACAGAAATACAGGTTTGGTTTTATTTAGTAGTTTTGTTTTTCTTTTTGTTTTTGTGTTTCCAAAAGTGATTAAAATTTACCACAGAAGTGAAAACCAAAGGCTACTGGAAACTGACAGGTAAATTTAGGAAGTGTATCTATTTTCCTTTAATTCTGTACCTTGGAATTTCCTTCTTTATTTTGTCTTTTTCCTGCCCACTCAGGAGTGCTGTGACTGATCAGTTCAAGTGGATGCTGGACATGAGTGTTCATAGGGTGATGGTGTGATTTTGAATGTCAGCCTGCCCTCTCTTTCCCAGAGGAATTAATTGCCTCCTCATCTGGGATGACTGAGAACTTCAAGATCAATCGCTCTTGTGGCATTTATCACGTAGTATTAAAACTACTTGCTCGTTTGTTTGTCCAGATTAATTTTTCAAGAGAAGGTAAAGGCCTTAAAGGCGGGGACTATTTTTATCTGTCTCTGTACCTTCATCACCAATTTGGTGACTTCCACAATAATAATGCTTAGTAAATATTTACAGAATGAATAAAAATTGTAGAGGACATTTAGAATTTTTATTCTAAATAATGTATCATTGTGTCATGCACTTATCAGTATTTAAATCCCATTTACTAGAATATGTTTTAGCAAATGTATTTCATTTGTTGTTCTAATATCTACTAGGTGAGTTTCTGACTGATATTTTAAGCATTTCTAGGGAAGAAAACCTAGAATTTCCTTGCTACTCTTTTTAAAAGTTCAGTTACAGTAATAAGCAGCATCTATTGGGACAACAGAATATTTCTGGTATTATTTTCTCTCATGTGACTATATGACATATATCCAAAGTCTTATAAATGTTTTGCTGCTACGACTATACAGAAACCTTGGAAAATAGTATTTTGAACTCCTTTGTAATGGATGTGATTTCTAGAATCTGTGTTTGGGGGACTGTGGGGGGATATCTAAAACTTACAAATACTCATTTGTGGAGCATTTAATTTCATTACTTTGTTAACAAAGTAAGTATCTGGAGGTAAATACAATCAGCTACAATTATGCTTCAGGCCCAAGAGAATTGAGGTTAAGATGTCAAAGCAGAAAGGCGCCTATTGTAGCAAAAAACAGTTGCTGTAGAGGAGGATGGATGTTCCTGTTGAAGCATTAGAAATAGACCATTTCACAGAGGTTTGCCTACCACTTACAAATTTTTAAGAACATTATAGTTCAGGCATGCCAAATTTTAAGCAAAGCCTTGTGGTTTCAATAAAACTATGAATCAAATCATGGCTCCTCTGAAAACAGGCTCGCTTACTCAAATGGAGCTTTTGCCCACACAGCTCCTCTTATGTTCTCACTCTTTTCTGCCTCCATTAACTGAAAAGTTTATGGCACAAATCTGATTCTTTTGTTCAACACTTGTATTAACCAGATTAATTCATCAGTAATCCAGTGAGCCTGGAAAGAAAATTTGGAACGAATGTATATGAAGCTCCCCTTTCAAAAAATTAATTTCCACTCTACAATATGTTACCCCATTTCTTCATCTACTCTGTCATCTGGGTCAAACTGTAGCTGCACATTTTAAAACCCCGAAGAAGCTCCGAGGAAACCCAGAGGTCTCTGAGCTTTGGAAGAACAATTATGTCAATCTCACAAATTATATTTTGATCATCCATTCCTTAGACATCCTACTTTGTTTACTTCTAGGAAAAAATGTTATCTCTGAAAATGAGGTGTGCGTTCTATTTTAAGAAAACATAGAATGCACAAACCTTTTTGTTTTAGCTGAGAGTAAATTTAGATTCCAATTGTTTGCTGTGTATTAGTTTGTAAATTTGAAATGAAGTAACATAAACAATGATTTCTACCTGGAGAAGCTTGCACTAGTCAGGGAATGAGGACCTCTAAGCTGATGATCATTCTTGGATGATAAATATTGGTCAGGCATCTGAACGGAGACTAGAGCAGCCTTTAGGTTGGCTTTATCAGCTTCAAATGAGACTCACTAAATCTGTTCTGGTTTAATTTAGGATTAAGAAACTGTACATACAAATGAACAGTGGGCCAAACCATTTATAAAAGCAGAACTCTGGCCCACGGCCTACCACAGGCTGCCTAGGAGGCTAGCCCATTCCTGACAGTGGAGACCCAGGCAGCCAGCTGCTGTAAGTTTGACTTCTGAAGTCCTTCTGCTCTCTCTAGTAACATCCTAGGAAGCTAACCAATAACTTCTGTAAGAACTGATCCCAAATAGGTAGGATGTGATTAATAACTGACAGCTTCCCTAATTCTCTTCCCCACATCCAATTTAGGACCAACTGGAGAAGACCAAATGTGTTCTCCTAACCAATAGGATAGGATACCCTATTCTAGCTAGCCAGCCTACAGCTTCCTCATGCCCACAGCTCTACTCCAAGTACACCTGAAGCCTTCCGTTTGCTTTTACTGTTTTAAAATGTTCCCAATCCTCTGTCTACTTTTGAATCTCTGCCAAAATATAAGTGATGGTGGCTGACTCCCAAGCTCTGAACAAATAGGCTGTGCGTGTTCTCATTTGATTGTCTACATTTATTTCCACAAGGCCTACTGGGCAGATGATGACAGTGTCATGAAGCACAGTTTGTATTCGTTGTAGGTGGACGTTTCCATGTGACTGCTGTTCCTTCGGGTGTATTAGCATTTTCTAGCTCTGGAGAGGACTGTGGCTGACCTGAGAGATGCGCTGTGACCTCCAGTTGCCTTTCCATGTGTGGAAAGGGCATAGCAATAAAGCACATTACTAAATGTCAGTGCATGCATTAGGTATTACCATCCGACAGTGCACCTTATTCCTATGGCACTGAGCAAGGAGGAGCAAGATTCCTCTTTGTGTCCGAGATCGATGGACAATGGCTTTTTTTTTTAATGTTAAAGTATAAAGGAAAATCTTTTCAAATATCATCCTCAAAAGATTTGGAGATATGAGATCTGAGTTTAGTGGGTCATCAAAGGGCTAGTACTTGCTTACTGATGAGTTGGCTTAAAAGCTCCAAGTTCCTCAACATCTTGTTTATACTGATAATAGGACCCAGTACAACAGGGCTGAGTAACAAACCCCAAGTTATTTCTTTTGCCTTTTGCAATGAAAATTCAATGACATTTCCATAATGACTCTCCTCAAACCTTAAGGAGTACATTTGAATGTTAAGATGAGAAATTGGAACAATTGCCTAAGTACAGTTTGAAACCACCTCACACCTTATTTTGTTATTATGTTTGATTTCTTCTGCATTACGTTTATTATCTGTGCTCACTCTCATATTGCTATATTTAAAAATTGCAATTATGGAATTTTAACACAATGAAAGAAAAGGATCTATTTTCAAGTTATCTAATAAAGTTGCATTTTTAGGATCCTATGACAATAAACTGGAGTTCAAATATATTTTTCCAACATAATTAAATTTTTTGCTGTTATGATTAGGCAAACCTATGGAATTGTATCATTATATCAATTATGGGAAAAGTGTTAGGTTAGCATTATTACATTTTCTGTTTTAATTTTTGGTTTGCCTTTTAAACTCTCTTTGTATACATATATATGCATATATGCACATACGTATATCATATATACATATATGTATGTGTATATACACACACACTTATTATTAATGGCTTTACCTCAATTTTGCAATCAGTAGAAATACAACAGATTCATGTTCTCATTTGATTGTCTTCATTTATTTCCACAGGGCTAGTGGGCAGGTGGTAAGTGTCCAGAAGCACAGTTATTTGTTATAGGTAGTTGAACAGATTCAACTCTGGTTTGTCAAGTAGCAAACATTTCTGGAATTCACTGAATTGTAACAACAGCAAAACCAATAATTCCCCTTTAACGAGTGCTTAGTATATGCTAGGCACTGTTTGCTCCAGTGGTTGTTTATTTGAGAGGGTCATTGTAATAATTCCTCTATTGTTTATATATACATGTTTGCAATGTAAATTTGATGTCTACCTCTTCCCTCTCCATGAAGGGAGTCTATTTTCCTACTCTTTGGATCTGGGATGACTTTGTAACATCCTTTGACCAACTGCATGTAGTGGAAATGATTTTGCAATTTGCAAGCCAGACCCTTGAGAGGGACTACTGCTTCCTCTCTCACCCTCTTAGAACCCTTTTAGGATTAGGATGAAAGATCCTGTAGAGAGGGAGCTCCAGCCAAGAGCTGACACCAACCCCCTGATATGTAGGTAAGGTTATGTTAGTGTTGGTTCTCCAGAGACACAGAACTAATAAGTTCTATAAATCTAGATTTAGAAAGATAATTATTATAATGAATTGACTTGAAAAGCTTTAGAGGCTTAGAAGTCCCAGGATTCTGCAGCTGACAAACTGGAGACGTAAGAGAGCCAATGGTATAACTTCCAGTCTTGAGTCCAAGTCCCAGGTCAGGAGAAGACCCATGTCCCAGCTTACATTTGTCAGGCAGATTGTGTGAATTTTCTCTTACTCTACCTCTGTTTTATTTAGGTCTCCAGTGAATTGGCTGAGGACTATCCACATTGGGAAGGGCGATCTGCTTTACTCAGGCAGCTAAAGACTCAAATTTATTGTTATCTGGAAATACCCTCAGACACACTCAGAAAAATTTTAAAGCAAATATCTGGTTAACTCACAGTTCACTCAAGATCGGCACATGAAATCTGCCATCACAGCAGCCATCTTGAGTTGATCAGGTTCTGCTGAGCCACCAGAAGGCTGTGGGTAAATTGCTGTCCCACAGAATTGTAAGCTAAGAGAATGGTTAGTTTTCTTTTTAAGTTTTGTATTATTTTCAAATTGTGGTAAACAATTCTCCAGTTACTCTCATAACACAACATTTGGCCATATTGACCACCTCTAGTGTGGTTTAGTAGTATAAGTATATTCATATTTCTCAGCAACAAACCTGAATTTTTTCATTGTGCGAAACTGAAACTCTGTACACATTAAACATCTACCCATTTCCTTTCTACTGATCCCTGAACACTACCATTCTACTTTTTGCTTCTATGAGTTTGACTACCCTAGATCCATATCAGGGAAATCATAAAATATTTGCTTTTTGTGATTGACTTATTTCACTTAAGGTTCATCTATGTTATATATGTGTCAGAATTTCCTTCCTTTTTAAAGTTGAAAAATCTTCCTTTGTGTGTAAATACCATTTTTTGTATATCTGTCCATAAATATTTGGATTGCCTTCACCTTTTGGCTATTGTGAATAATGCTGTTGTGAACACGGGCATACGATATATCCTCAAACCCTGCTTTTAATGAATTATTTCAAATAGATACACATATACAACATATATATTATATCTAGAAGTGGTATTATTGGATGATCTAACAATCTTATTTTTAATTTTTTCAAATGGTTGTTGTTTTAATTCATTAGTAATTGGATGGCTTGTTACATATTAAGAGACTGATGAAACAACTAATTGAATCTTGATGGTAACATTTAGACGTAAGTACTACTATTCCTTTTTTATAAAAGGGGTAACTCATTTATTTGAAGTCATATACAAAATATAGCCAGGCTTTATTCTCAGGTAGACTGGTATCAAAATCAAACTTTATAGCGTAGCACAGTGTAGTACTTTACAAGAAAACAGGCTCGGAATAGTTTTATCTATAGTGGTCTACCCGAGACAGAGAGAAGTAGCAGTAACTAGAAATAGTGAATAGATGACTATCTGTGACCAATATAGTTCAAGGAAGTGTGCTTTCCCAAAGCTGGCAGTAATTATCCATCATGTGGTATTGTCTTAGTCTATTCAGGCTGCTGTAACATTGGTAGATAACATACAGCAAAATGGTAGCTTATAAGGAACAGAAATTTCTTTCTCACAATTCTTCAGGCTGAGAAGATCAGTGATCACTTCTGGTGAAGTCTCTGTTCCTGGTTCATTGCTAGTTTCTTTTTCTTATATCTTTATGAGAAAAGACAAGGGGGCTCTCTATTGTGTCTCTCAAGAAGCCTCATTTATAAAGGCACTAGTCCTATTCATGAGGGCTCCATCTGACCTAATTACTTCCCAAATGCCCATTTCCTAATACTATAACATTTGGTACTAGGATATTAACATATGATTAGTGGGGTGGGGCATAAACATTCAGACCATAGCAAGTGGCTTCTAAGCTTACTTCTGTGTTGTCAGCAGAGCTTAACCTAGTGGTGGTGGGAATATTATTGGGTGGTCTTCGAAGAGGTTCTTTTATTGAGTTCCATGGCCACTGGGTACAGTCGGGTAATAGGGGCCTGAACAAAGAGTGTTTCCTAGTGGGAAGTAGGGCTGGTCAATGAATAGGCTCTAAATCTCAGTCCACCATCCACTCACGTGGGACCAAGTCTATGCCTGGCCATCTGGTAGGAAGGGCCTATTTTCTAATTGACCTACCCAGAGGGAACTCCTTTGTGCAGTTCATCAACCAAACAGTTCCTTTCTCTAAGACCCATTCATGTATCTTGCTTTAGATCCCTTTTCCCCAGGATAATAGGGCTGTAGTTGAACCTGTGAATAAATTCCTTCACAATTCCCTCTCTCAAGTTCTTGCCTTCTATTACTGGTGGTTTTTGTCTATCAGGGAAACCAGGTAAGACCTATGGTTGAGCAATGGTGAACTCTTGACTTGAATATTAATACAAGGTTTGAGTGATTTCCTGGAGATAGTTAAGTAAAGATATAACCAGATGGATTACTCATCAGTGTGAAATCCAGAAGAGTCTCTCTGCTTTAGGAGATTATAGACCTGGTCTTTGAAGCCACAGCAATTCCTGGTTTTACAACTCAGGAACTATGTGATTTTTAGGCACTATCTTAACTTCATCAAGCCTCCAAGACACTGGAACACGAGAAGTGCCTGCCTCATAGGAATGTTCTTGATCAAAAAACTTAACTAAGGAACAAGAATAATGCCTGCTTTATAGCATATTCTCAGTACATGTTCACTGCTGCTGCGCTATATCTATCCCTACCTTCCTTAACTCTTCCCCAAATTCTCTTCTAGTATTAATATAAATATTGCAGTGATAATATCTAAAGCCATTACTAGTACTATCAATTCATACAATATTAGCATTGAAAGAGTCCAGTTTAGTTATATTTGATGATATCAAATATGACTAAAATTGAGAGTTATAAACTGCTTTTGATTCTAAACGATTTCTTGCATAGGTGTAGTGTGCATGAGATGTGTATTAGCAGCAACATTATAAAAATACTTAAAACTCTTACTTGAGAATAATCTGGTACCCATTGGCCAAAGCAAGCATACACAAAAACCCGAAAGTGAGAGGTGGGGATGGGTTACCAACGTGAATCCAAGACTAGTCATGGATATATAATAGCTTGTTTCACAGGTGTTTAAATCTAGGTGGAGAAATGGTCTGTTCAGTTGATAATCCAAGGAAATCCCAAGAAGATATAAACAACAAGGACATATCCTTTATTATACTCACAGCGGGGGTCCCAGTGGTGGCAGGTCAGGGTGGAGTTCAGCTTTCCGATGGCAGTGGGTTGGACAACATGACTGCCTCCCCATGACGGCAGACCAGGAAGGTTACCATGCCACCAGTGGGGAGAGGGGCTCTTTTGAAGCGGGTAGCAACAGAAGCAGGGTAATGCGTGACCAGGAGCAGCCACCTGGGTGAGAACAAAAAGCAAGCAAGTAGGCAAGGACAGAAAAATTTCAGGGCAGAGCATCTCAGTTACGGTCAGTTGGGAGTGTAAGGGGAAAAGGCTGACCACCACTTCCCAGCAGCCATGAAGATGGCTGTAAAGACAACTGGAGCTAGCAGAGCCGTATGATGTCCTGTAATCTAAGCTTACTGGAATGATTCAGGCAACTAAAAGTCACCAACCGATAAAGAACTTTCCTAATTGCTTGCAAATGGAATCTTGTGTGTGTCTTGCAAATTGAATCCCATGTATGTATAGCCCATGTGAGGAATTTACAAATAATTTACTTAGGTTTGTGCTTGTAAACTGACCACCACCCCCACCTGGCCCCACTGCCCCGCTCTAATTTACACCTCTCTTTCCCCACTTGCTCAAACCTATGTAAGTGTACTCTCATCTGCCATCTGGGCTCAGCCTTTGGCTCCTGAGCCCGTTTACGTAATAAACTTGCCAAAATACTTCCAACAGAGTGCCCGCTTGGTTTGTCACAGGACAGAAGAGCCGCCAACAGCGGAGGCAGTTTTCATCCTGGAAAGTCCATCTCCTTAAATTCAGCTCCGTGCTCAGTGTTGGCCAGCTGCCCCCCCACATGCCTCTAAAGGAATGTGAAGAATTGTGAATTTTAATCTGCCACAAAGGCCAGGCACTGATGACCAGTTATTTATCGCATTTATTTTTTCTAAATGGGCATAGCCATGCTTGATGGGTTAGTGCCATTATTGAGTCTACTGTTAAATATTTTGAAAATCACTCCTGGTCCCAAGCATTGTGCTAAGAAGCTCTTCTACAGTATAACTGTTGTTCTCCTATGTGGCAATCATTGTCAGTGGGGTTTGTCTTAAGTCACTGAGAGTGCCATAGAAGTAGTGGCAAATAATAAGCACTTATTTCTCACTCTTTGGGAAGCTGGGAGGTTCAAGATCAAGGCAGAGGTCTTAAAGTCTAACTCCAAGATGTATGGTATCTGGTAAATGTCCTTTTCCTGTGTACGTTCACTGAGAAAAGAGCACAGAGACAAAGAGCAAGCTCTCTTCTTGTAAGGACACTAATATCACTAAGGTGCCACCCTTGTGACCTACTCCAAATACTATTATAGTAGGGTTACAACATATGAATCTGGCCGTGGGAAGATATAAACTTTCATTCCCTAACAGAGCATTGTATACCAAGGGCAAAAATAATTCTCAGGAACAAACAATCTTATTTTGTTTATGTGTAAAGCACAAATATACACATAATATATGAAAAGGTAATACAGTATATCTATGGCATTAGAATTTAATGGGTGGGACAATTAGAAAAAAATATGCCTAAAAAGACTCCTTAGGAGAGCAATAATTTTTTTTATGTCTGAGACATAGTACCATCTGGTATTATTATTTTTATTAAATCAATGTAGGTTGAGAGGCTAATTTGTCCAAGAACAGAGAATGATTAGATGGGAGAGCACTGACTCAAACCTAGGTCTGTTTGCTTTGATTTACTCCCTGGCTCTGCCTTTTGCCTCTCATTCTGAGGGTGGGGACAGCACTCTGACCTACTACCTAATCTCCTGGTGCTTTTCTGCTTCCTGTCCTCCCCACATTTTTCTGTTTCCTTCCTTCCTAAACTGCTCTGCTTCTCCTTCCCAGGCTTCATCCTCAGCCAAGGAGTGCTCCATTAGAAATTTCTGCTCCTGAGTTGGAGGAATGGGATTTGCATTTTAACGCTGGTGCACAGGAATTACCCACAGAACTGACTCTTTTCCAGTGGGATTTCAGGGTCTCTCCTGGGTCAGTGAGAAGCAATTTGGAATCTGGTGCTTTGCAGACCTGAGCAAATCATAGCCTGAAGGCAAATGCTTGTCTCTCTGGGAAGCCCTGCATGCTTAGTATCTTCTTCTGACCCTCTTGGCTAGAATCTCCTGCTGTTAGTCTATTAACTGGGCTCTACACTCAAGTTTCTGTGCAGCAATTCCAAGAACATTCAATCTTCAAAACACATTTTATAGTAAACAGGAGTAGCCATTAGAAACTTCGTTGTTTTGAAGTTTACTGGTTTGAAAGAATTGAGTAGACTGTTAGCTTTTTAACCAGTTTCTAGGATCAATTTATAGGAACAAATGGATTCTTTTCTCATCTTCCCAGAGGGACCATGGAAGATGAGGAATATAATCAATAATAGCAAATCAGTCAAATTGTACATTTAAAGTCTTTCTTTAAAACAGCACTCTGGAAATCCCTCCTGGATAGTCAGATGCTAACCCTCTACCTCTGGTTAGAACCAAGAAGAGGCTTTATTTAGCTTCTGGACAGAGTAGTTAGTGAGTAAACCCCAGGTAGAAGAGGCTGGTAGTTGTGTCCTATCTGAATGGGTTACCAAGAGTCGGTCACTTGGCTGGTGGTTTCAGTGAAGAAAAAAAAAAACAAAACATGAAAAGTTCATAGATATTCAAAAGAGGAAAAAAAATTTTAATGCCAAACTCACACATGTGAATATCAAGTGCTAAAATTTATCTACTTGGATGCCTTTGAAAGTTGGCTGTTTTTACAACTATTTTTTAGAAGAATAAATGGGTGCCTGTCACATAAAATAAATTCCCATGCCTCTGTTTACGTATCTTTAAAAGGGGGATTATATTTACCTGTGTTAGTTTGCTACACCTGCTGTAAAGAATGTCACAAACTGGATGACTAAAACAACAGAAATATATTGTGTCACAGTTCTGGAGGCAAGAAATTCTAGATCAAGGCGTCAGGATTTTTGGTGGTTTGCTGATAATCTTTGGTGTTCCCAATCCATGCCTTCATCTTCTAATGGCATTAGCCATTCCTTCTTGTCTGTATCCAAATTCCAGCCCCTCCTCTTTTTCTATAGGCATCTATCATATTAGAGAGCTATTCTACAACAGTATGACCTCAATTTAACTATTTTATCTGTAATACTATATTGCTATAACTAAATAAGGTCATATTCTTGGGTTTTGAGGTTTGTTTTATTCTCCCAATTTTTTAGTACTCTGCTTTAATTTCCAGACCCCCCATTCTTGTGTCCCCAACAACTCCAAAGAATTCAAGTGAGGCACAGATGTGCGAAAGAAGATATATTGCAAGCGAAATCATTGCACTTTTATTAAAGAGATAGTACTTGGAGAGGAGGATACGCTGGACCCAAAAGGGTTCTACCAGGGTGTGGATTTTGCTCCTATCTTTTATGTTGATTGACAGGTAGAGTTATATAACCAAACTCCTAGTCCCATTTTCTTTCCCATGACAGCCCTTAGGCTGAGGGGTTGGAGGCACCAGGGTAGGGGGGTGGTCAAGCCCACAATAATATTTTATGCTAATTACCTTCATAGATTACTGTAGATTAAACTACTACAAGTCTATAAATGCTCAGGTGCTGGGGAAAGTCCTGGGGTTTGAGAGGTGTCTCTGGCCTTGAGAGAATCATTCTGGAAGGGTGGATACTTCTTAGAATCCCTGGCCTTGAGAGGGTTTTTTTAAAATAGAACAGCCTTAGTTTATGTGATCATATCTAGCAGGTGTTCCTTAATGGGATAGCCTTTATTTATTAGGGGCTCCATACCCAGTTCTCATGCCTAGCTAGCTCCATAACAATTTCAGCATGTTAATTTTGAGGGGATACAGTTTAACCCACAGCGCTACTTTATAGGGCCTTTCTTCAATTAAACTATTTTGATAGGTTTGTGTGTGTGTGTGTGTGTGTGTGTGTGTGTGTGTGTGTATATGTGTGTGTTATTGTTTTTCCCAATGTGGCCCCAAGTCTTGAACCTCACTCAGTACATTGTATGCACCTGAGCCACAAGGGTGCGCCTGATTAAATGAGTATATAAAGTGCATTGTGAGGGTTTGCTCTAATTTCTATTGTTAAGTGGACATTTTAAAGAATAACAGTATTACCATGACCATTTGAGGAACTACTATGTGTGAGGGACTAGATTATTATATCTCCTAATTCTCATAGAAATCATGAGAGTATGTTCTTTACCTTTTGTATCCTTTGTTTGCAAAAGGATAAAATGAGGATTAGCCTGGTGAAATGATTTTGATGTGGCTAAAACCTCACAACTTGTTTATGATTGTAAAAGACGCTCATCTCAAATTGATTGTGAATTGCTTTGAATAATGGAAGAATATTTCAAAAATATTTACTTGCTTTTGTATGTAAATGAAATTTTCTGTATAATATATTGTTTGCATAATCAAGTTTCTGCTATAAATTTTTAGATCAGAGCTCAATTGTTGCATAAAAAAGCAGTTAATTAAACAGACATAAAATATTAATTCTGATCTTGTCACTACTTTCTTTAAAAGACTGATGTGTTCCTTATTTAGTTAACATTCAGTGAATAGAGTCCAATACTGCTTTAGGAATCCCTAACCAATAAAACCTGGCTCTGCTTTCAAAGCTCTTGTGATTGAATTCTGAAGTGTGCTGATGGGGTGAGCTAAGAATCAACTGATGGAATCAGCTAGACTGAATGCAGTGGGGTTGGAGCATGGTGAGAAGAGTCCGGGTGATGATACATGGGGAGGGGTGAGGAGTCAGTGAATCACACAGGCATTCTTATTCTGAAGAGAATCTTACCTTCCATGCATGGGGAAGGAGTTGGGACCCATATCATTTGTGCCTTTAGGCTCATTGATGGGTCTAGTCAACAAATTTAAAAGGTTTAAGATACACTTA
This sequence comes from Solenodon paradoxus, assembly GCA_004363575.1. Lineage (NCBI taxonomy): Eukaryota > Metazoa > Chordata > Mammalia > Eulipotyphla > Solenodontidae > Solenodon > Solenodon paradoxus. The sequence goes on along the minus strand of RJWH01002030.1, from coordinate 30,463 downwards.
TCTATATCAATGCAAGCCTGATTTTCTGTAAATATAGTGAAAGTTAAATGAGTGTCAAAACTTAGAATTTATAAGGTATGTGGAACAAAGAAAATCAGTTATTGTTCTCTTAGGGTCATTTCCCATGAGAATTCAGAATAAAATGGAAGAAAGTTAATTAAAGAGCAGGAACATTCTATCACTTACCAGAACTCCTGACATAATGAATATTTCTGGAGGTGGGAATGCTAGGTTTGATGTCTTGTGCAAGGTGCAAGAATGAATATGATTCAGTTCTGGCTTTAGAAGAGCACACAGCCTAGTTGGAGAAGATAGGTACTCCCAACTTCCCTCCTCACTTACCCAAACATGAAACACTTCCTGCCTGTGAATGAATTATGTTGATGTTGATGAATGATTATGGGAAATTATTATTTTGCATTTGTAGGATGCTTTTAACTTTTCAAAGTGCTTTCCTGTATGATACTTCCTGCCAGACTGTCAAACAAACGTGAGTACGGGAGGAGGCTGAGCTAAAACAGGACTAGCAGAGGGCTCCCTGGACACAGACTGGCTGCCACTCTTCCAGCCATTCCTTACAAGCCTGTGCCTTCTACCCCTCTGCATTTCCTAAACTCTGCTTCTAGCATTCTGGTCTGACTGTTGCCTTGGAGTTCTCTGCATACCATGCTGGGCTCTTTGGAGCAAAGCTATTACAGAAATCTAATAAATAATAAATTTCAGCGCTCTGACAGATCAATAAAATGCATGATAAGAAGAGGCCATTATGGCAAATAAAGAATGCACAAGAGGATGCCCACAGCATGAGTAAACCTTCTGCCAGGAGACTCTTGAAACACCAAAGACCAAGCAAGCTATCTTGGGATATTTTAAAACTTTCATTTCTTACTTTTTCCACAGATATTTCTTGAATATTGTCTGTTCCCTGCCAGGCTGGAAGCTAGGCACTGAACATGTGGAGACATCCTCTATCCAGGAGCTCAACAGTTTAGTCAAGCAGATGGGTCATGGTGCCATAGCTAATTGTAATACAATACCATTGTCTCTATAGACAATAAACAGAGATCTCTGGGAGCTCAGTGGAGGGAAGGACGCAACAACAGATTGGGAAGAAAAGAGGATTTCATTAAAGCGATGACATTGGCCTTGAACTGTAAGGAATGGGTAAAATATTTTCAGTTGCCATAGCTGAAATAAGTATGAGATAGGCACACCCTGGTGCCTCAGGCATTACATCTACAACTCCAGTGTAGTCCACGTAAAGCCCAAGAACTTGAGTTCAGTACCTGAGACAGGTGAACAACCAAAATGAACAACTCAATACATGAAAAAAAATACTTCTTCCTTCTCTCCCTGCCTGCCTGCCTGTCCACTTGCTTTCATTCCTACCTGCTTCCTTCCTCTTAAAAAAAAAAGGAAGTAAGATATTTTCCAAGAACAAGAAAATATCAATTGCAAAAATGCTGGGTTATACATGTATTGACATGACTAAGGCTTTATTGGGCCCAGATTTCTTATCAAAGTATTTAAAGTCTTTTTTCAATATGCTACCATCTAGGTAACCAGCTTTCCTTTTTACTCAGATGGCTCTACTATTTAGGATTTCTGCTGTTTAAGAAAGTATAAGGCATAGTGAACAAGTTCTGGAGCCTTGGCTCAAAAGGTGTTGACAAAGCTGGCCTGGCCCACTAGCTATCTCCTAGGGTTCTCAGGGTGGGCCCAAAGCAGGACGAATCTGAAAAGAATGACGTACTTTATTGTCATCATGGTCACAGGGAGAGAATGAAAGAGTGGTGTTTTACCTCAATATCCCTCTTCCTCTGACCTCCTAGTTTCTGAATATGTGGTCCAAATCAAATCCTTGAGCTTGATATATCAAAAATAATACTCTTCTTTGATGGGGAGGACATGAGAAAAAGGGGATAGAAACCTTGATTCTAGAAGGAAGTATCAATTACTGCAGCTATGTTGTGAAATCGAATGCAGAGCTGAGACCGCATACAACGAAGACCCTGTGCTAATGGAAGACTTTCTGTCAGTACCTTCATCTTTTTCTTCTGCATTCTCCTCCTTTTCTATCTACCTAATCTTTATTTCGAGTTTCCAGGTACAGCATTTTATACTTTTTTATTTTTGCCTTTCACTGCTAAAGTGGCTGTTGATAAATTAATTTTGCACAAGAGTGTACACTGGAGTTAGAGGTGGGTTCAAATCTGGGAGCTATTATTACTGGCTCAGTTACCTGACCTTGAGAAAGTTACTTAACCTCTCTGGGTCTTAGCTTTCTTAAATGTAAATTGGAAATAAAGTTGCGTCTTTAGGTTTGTCAAGAAGATTAAGTAAGATAGCATGTATATATCTCATGCATTGTGCACTGTAGTTCAGCTTTTCTGTAAATGTTAGCTTTTTTTTTCACCGTTAGTTTTTTTATTAGTGAGTGGAATGCTATAACGAGCTTTCCAGTTCTCTCCATCAATTAGTATCTGTTTGTCCTAGAGAAACTTATTTAACCTTGCTTATTTTGGAAAATAGAGAGGATACTACCATGTTGGATTTGGGGGAAAATTAATTGGAAGAAGTTACATAGGACACTTGGCATGGTATAAGAGATGCTTTAAAATGGAAGTCCTTCTTTCAGGTCTACAGCTTCTAACTCATTTTACTCTTGGCTTCTCTCACATTTCCTGGCTATCTGATATCTCTTAGCTGTGCTGAGTACTAACTACTGGCTGTCCACCAGATCCATTCTCATATCCTTCTTCCACTTGTCAGTCTTCTCTCCATTTTCTAATCTTCTTCTTACTTTTTTTTGGGGGGAAGTCACAACCCAGGTCCTCAGGCTTTGTGTGTGCGCCAGAGCTGCGCAACTGCGGTCTTCCAACGTCAACCTGAGCCACCAGAATGTCATTCTTTCTCTTATTTGTTTATTTTTTAAGATGTCTAGTTTTTTTATTATTAAATTATTTTATTTTTTCTTTAGTTTACATTGTTATATAATTTTTAGGATTTAGACTTCACACCTTACCTCAGTTTGTGTGCATTTTACACCAGTCCCATCACCAGCGTTCCAGTGCTCTTCCCTGCTGCTGTATTATCTCCTTCATTCCCTGGTTCCCTACCATATCCCACCCGCCAGAAGCCACAGTCCTGCTGCTTCTTCTTATTTTGTTGTGATTTGTCTCTTCCTTTCTTTTGTTTCTTTATATTCCACATATGAGTGTAACCATTTTATACTTCTCTTTTCCTTTCTGGCTTATTTTACTAAGCATAGTCACCTTTATTGTCATCCAGGTTTTTGCTAAAGGCACAATTGCATTTTTTTTTTAAGTAACTGCATCAAATTCCATTGAGTATATACACCACGACTTCTTTATCCAGTTATCTGTTGAACATTTAGGTCATTTCCATGTTTTGCCTAATGTGAACTATGCTGCTATAAGCATAGGGGTACAAACATTTTACCTGGTCAGAGTTTTTGTTTTTGCAGGGTATATGCCTAGAAGTGGGATTGCTGGATCAAATGGTAGGTTCATTTTTAGTTTTTTGAGGAATCTGCATACCACTTCCCAAATTGGTTGCACTAATTTACATTATCACCAACAGCGTAGGAAGCTTTCTTTTTTCCTAGACGCTCTCTTAATACTTACTTGTTTTTAGTCCTTTTGATATATTCTCGTCTCACTGACATGAGGTCATAGCTAATTGTAGTTTTTGTATGCATTTCTCTGATGGTGAATGATATAGGATATTTTTTATATGTCTATAGCCCATCTGTTTGTCTTTCCTAGAAAGATGGCTAGTCAGATTTTCCACCCATTTTTTGAGTGGGTTGTTTACTTTTTATGTTGTTGAGGTGTATGGGTTCTTTATGTCTGATGTATGTTGTATGAATGTCTTCTCCCATTTTGTGGGTTGCCTCCAATCTTCTTTATGGTTAAGTGTGACCACTTAACTGTGTGTTGACCAATGGAAGGTGAGTGGAAGTGATGTGTGCCACTTCCAGGCATGGGTATTGACTTCCTACAAGCTTTAGCTGCTCTTTACTCCTTCCAGAAAAACTGGGATGAGGTCAGTAACACTGGAACTCATTCAACTGAGCTGCTCTTAGCATGAGTCCCTGAATAATTATTGAGCAGAATAAATCCTCCACCATAACAAATAGCACACAGGTGGGCATGTATGCTAACAACACACACATGTGCACACACACACACACACACACTCAGAGAATAAACTGAACATTTGGACATAAACTCTTATCTTTGAGCCATTAATTTGGTCCTTTTGTTCTGGAAGTTTAGTTTACCTTAATACTCTTTTTTTTCCCCCCTCTTATCTTCAGGTTTGACTGAAATATCTGGAAAATGCCAAACTGTAAAATACTTTTGGAAGAGCACTGAACCTAGAAGCAGAACTGGGTTTACAAGTTAGCTTTGCACACAATCTCTTGTGATCTATTTACTTACTTATTGAACTTATGTTTTTTATTGAAAAAAGATGATAGTTTATGTGACCTTGTTCGACATTTTAATTTCTTGGGTCCTAGATTATTGAACTGTACAATATACCAGAGTTATTTTGAATATTAAGATAATACATGCCATACTTTTTAATTTGTAGAGACCTATAAAGCTTCATTGTCTAAAATAGTAACTGCCAGCCATATGTTGTTACAAAATAATTGAAACGCAGCTAGTCTGCGTTTAAAATGCACACTGGTTTTCTCAGGCAGATCCAAAAAATGTAAAAAAAGAAAGAATATCAAATGGTTCAAAAAATTTAGTGCATATTTTATGTTGAAATGATAATATTTTGATATATTGGATTAAGGAATTGATTCCCTTTTTATTTTTTCATGTGACTACTAGAACATTTAAGAGTACATATATGGCTTATATTATACTCCGATTGGCCAGTTCTACTCTAGACATCAAAGTATTATTAGTTAGTGTAAGCAGGCTATAATACCTCTGAATACAGAAAGTGGGAATTAGGAAGTAAGGTTCTTTAAATGGAGATTCTGATTTTTGCTGGACTGTTGCTGGGATTATAGATCTTATATACACAGTGCAAGCCATACTGAGTTGTTCAGAAAATGGTAGCTGTTATTCTCTATTGTTATTCTCTCATCTTCTTCCTCCAAAGGCAGCTTCCACAATCATCAGCTACTAGCTTTTGAATTTGTCTCACCTAGGGAAAGAGTCTTTTGTTTCCTCTCTAAAAAACACTTCTAAAATGTATTTTCATCAAAGTTGAGACTGCTGTTGTTCTCTGTTACAGCCTTTTTAATGTCACAATCTCCAAGTATGTAGTTATAACAGCTAACCTCTCTGACTCCAATCTAAGGACACTGAGAGCAATTAGCTTTCTTGGAATTAGGGAAATGGGTTTCGAGTCTAGCAATCCCTATGTAAAGCCCTTTGCTTAGATAATGCTTTTCTTTAATCAAATCCCTGTCCCTTAATTGTTAAAGTAAAGGGGTAGTACTAAATGACTCTTATCCTAAACCTAGAAATGTTTTATTTTTCTTTGTTGTTGGTTGAAAAGCTGTAATTTGGACTGTCTGCATAATCAGTTCTGCTCTATTGGAACCAAATGCTTGTTTTCTCTCCTCCTGTCTCCCTGGTCTTCTCCCCTATTTACTTCTTCCTGCCTCTTAGCTATTTCCTTTATTCCCTTTCTCCTTTCACTTTCTTTCTTCCCTCCTCCATTGCTCACAAAGACAAAGATATAAGAAGATGACACATTAGGAAGACTTAGAAATGATCCCAATTTGTGGCCACCTGGAAACCAGAAGTCACTTAGGTACAGCACTCCTACAGTTCTGCCAAAGCACTGATTTACTTTCTATTAACGTGACTCTCAAGACACTCTGGAGACCAGTGTAACCTTCTTATTTCCTGGATGGAAACTGTATGTTCTCTCTTGAGGACATGACCTTTAGAGATAAATGCATTTGCAAGTTTCTTTTTCATCCTTTTTTTTTTTTTTTTTTTTTTTAAGGAAAGGCACAGGCAGAAATGGAGGTGACTAGGCAGACAGGCAGGAAGAGAGAGAGAAGGAAGAAATACTTGATTTTATTTCCATTTTCAGCTGTTCACACTGACTGTTTTCTCCCCAGACCTGGGAATTGAACCCAGGGGTATGTGGCCTGCCTCCTTAGGAGGCGACTGACCTAACAGCTGCTCCACCAGAGTGTGCCAAGTTTCTTTTATTTATTGTTTTTAAACAATAGCTTTATTGAGAATAATTCGCTTATCATGAAATTCACTTTTAAAAATGAAATGTTAGTTTATCACATTGTGTTGGCTTTAGGCGTGCAGCATTGTAAACCAACATCTGTGTACACTGACTTATATTTGCCACCGAAAGTCTAGCTTTATCCAAAACCATGCAATTGGTCTCTTTTACTTGAGTCAACTGTAAAAGTCAATGACTTTTAATATGTTTAAAGCAATGTGCAACCATCTCTATTATCTGCTTTTCTCATTTCTTCAACTCTCTGAAAACAAATACTTATTGTTACTCCCCTTCCCTCTTCTCCTAGCCCCTGGAGTCTGCTAATCTATGTGTTGTCTCTACTGATTTGCCTATTCTGGACATTTTCTATAATTGGAATCATATAATATGTGGCCTTGTGTGACTGGTTTCTTTCAGTTAACATAATAATTTTGAGATTCATCCATATCATAGCTTGGGTCAATGCTTCATTCTTTTTCATTGTCAAATATGTTCCATTTTATAAATTTGCCATGTTTTGTTTATTCATTCATCTATTGTATTCATATTTTGACTTTTAGGAATAATGTTGTTATGAACATTTGTGTTCAGATTTGTATGGCCATGTGTTCTTAATTCTCTTGGGCGTATACCTAAGAGTAGGAGTACTGATCATATGGTAACTGTGTTTAATCGCCAAGCTATTTTCAACAGCAGCTGCATCATTTTCTAGTCCAATCAGTAATATATGAGGACTAACATTTCTCCACATCTTTGCGAACACTGGTTGTTGTCTGCCTTTTTTATTTTAGCCATCTTAATGAGTGTGATGTAGTATCTCATGGTTTTCATTTCTATTTCTTTGGTGATTAATAATATTGAGTGCCTCTTTGTGTGTTTATTAGCCATTTGCGTATCTTCTTTGCCCATTTAAAAAATTGAGGTGTTTGTCTTTATTTTTGAGTTATGAGAGTACTATACATATTCTGTATATAGTCACTTATTGGATATACTTTTACAAACATTTTTAATCATTCTATGGATTGTCTGTTTGAACTTTCTTGATAGTTTCCTTTGAAGCACAATGTTTAATTTTGATGTTTTTTATTTTTTTATTTTTCGGTTGCTTCTGCTTTAAATGCCACATCTAAGCAATCACAACCTAATTCACAGAAGTTCTTGTCATAGCTTTTAAAACAGAGATATAGAGAAGAGGATGGTTTATAATTTCTAACCTGCTGGTGTCAGGCCTCAGTGGCTTCCAGATAAAGTTTTGGCTGTCCTCTCAAAGAATGGTTCAAATTTGATTTTCATAGCAGGCCAGTGGTGTGAGGAGGACACAGCTGCTTCGCATTTGGACACTACAGCAATTGCCTTAATTGGATGCTCCTCACCTCTCTAGTCTGACTTGTTAATGGCTTTTTAAGTGAGACACACCAGCCAAGAGAATTAGACTTCTTGGCAAGTCAATTCCTGCTCACTTGGAAGTGTTAATCCATGGAAAATAAGCAGAGGCCTTCAGCCAGGAGGAAACCTGAATTTCATTTGCCGAGGTAAAAGAAAGGATTGTTGTAGGCAATCTCAGGGGCTTCCAAGTGTATTTTCAAGGGCCGTCTGAAAAAAGATCTTGTATCTAACAGCTCTCTCTCAACTGCATTTCCTCAATTCAGCAAGTGTTTTTCTTAAGTCCTTGAAATATGGCTATGAGCCACACAAGGGAGTTGTGTCAAGGTGCCTGCCCTAAGGAGCTTCTACTCATTAGAATGAATAGCAAATACACATTTGAAATGATGAGAAATAATTCCCTAATGTAGCATGTTTTCTATCTCCTCCTCAACTTCCTGCATTCTGGCTTCAATCACCTGCTCAAATTGTTCTCTCATAGAACAATGAAATTCACCAATAACCTGCTGGTTGCCAAACGATGCAGTTCCATCTGCCTCTCACCAATCTTTATATAGAAGGCTTGGCTGCACAAGTTCATTCATCTAAAATTGGGCCTCTTTTCTCCATTTTTCTTACCTCTGCTATTCTCAACTATTTGTTCTACTCTTTTGGTCACGGTCAAAATACCTACTCTAATGAACCAGTTCTCCTGTTTTCATTCTTACACTTGTTCTAATCTATGTGTTTTTTCCTTTCCAATCCCATTGTCTTAGTTCAGATTTGACTCTTATACATATTGTAATGTAAAGCTATTCCCACCCAACTTTTCCTTTAACCACTTGTCTGTATTTCTTCAAAAATTTTTATTCAGAATCATGGAACTTATTCTGCTGGTTCTTTGTTCACCCATGTAGAGTGACTCTTCCTGCCTGCATAATAAACTCTAACATTTTTGTGTAGTTTATTTAGGCTTTTTAATTCTGGCTTCAATCTCACATTCAAGCCATATCTCTCATAGCTCTAAATTCTTCTCTGTTCCTTAATCATTCCATATTTGAACTGTATGCTTTTGTCCATTCTCTGCTGCCTGGAGTGTCCATTCTCTTTCTTTTCTGTTTTGCCAACTCTTATTCACTGTTTAAGTTATGGGACCTAAAATAAACTCTGGAAAATTCTCCCTGAGACCCATGGGACTATGCATTGATTTTGTTATGTTTCTTATCATACTTCTGTGATTGTTCACAAGTTTCTGTCTTGCTCTTGCCCGCCGGATGCATTCTTTAATCATTTGCTTTCCTTTCTCTCCCCATCTCAATCTCTCTCTCTGTCCTGTAACTCTACTTATAAACCTGTCAATTCCTAAATAAGCAGAGACTGTCTTGCCTGAGCACCTACCGTAGTGCCTCACTCAGGAGAGATGTGAAGTGCAGGTCCTAGCGAATGAATTTATTGAACTAAGTATGATTAAAACTATTCTCACTCACCTAAAGGTAAACATGTCCATTTTTCAAGTAAGTCCACAGTATGGTATAAGTACTTTTTGTGTGCTTTTCATTTGTTTGTGTTTTGAGTGGCAGAAAGAGTTATCATGCAGGGTCAACAAAGCCAAATGGGAGGAAATTCATGATATTATATTGGCCATGGAGGGAGGACCAGGAACTGAGCCTAGAGTAGCTCATCTGATCCTGTGTCTAGAAGCATCTGTAACTGGTACACATCGTTCTGTAGGGGTGGCTTATGGATGGGTAACACTGGAGTAGACACTGGCTTTAGACTCTGAGGAGAGTTGAATTGTTTTTATAAAACAAACACCTTCCTCAGTTATTATAGTCTAGGATGAGATTGGTGTTGTGCTTACCCAAGTCTGCATATGGTTGTCAAATCATAGATATTTCATGTTCTTATTTGAGAAGGCATGTATGTATTACCTAAGTAGTTTGGAAAAAATACAGGTAAATATTCTAACACATTTCACCCACTTCCCTTGAGCATGGTTCCTTTTCTTAATTTCTTGCACTGGAAACCATTCTCTCATTCTTGAATGCTAGTGGTGCTGAGAGAGATGTGTAATAAAAGCCAGTGAACTGAAATCGTGCAAAGTGAAATCCTTGTATCCTTGGGGGTATGTAAATAGCATTGTCTCAGGTTGTAAACACAGCTGAGAAATGCTTTGATTGCATTTAAGAATCTCTTTTCTGTAATATTAAGACATCTTGATTTAATTGATAAGTTGTTTTGTGAGAACATTGAATTTAAATGGGGTTGTGGAGTGGAGGATCATAAAGCAACCTCTTGTGGATCAAAGATTGCTGATCAAGTTTACCTTACTGCTATGTGTCAGAAATTAAATCACTGTCTACTGTCATGAACCAATCGATCAGATTATCTTTTTGATGGTAGTTCACTAGTGGGAAGGGAGGTAGAGAAAATTAGTATGTACAATAGAATTTTACCACTTCTGTGTTGTGTCCCTTATGTGGTACCGAAAGAACTCTGACTCATTATACTGAAATATTATTTGTCAATATTTTCATATGAAACCAAAATACATACATATATCTTACGAGTGGAAATAGGATAGAGAGGAAAGTATAATTTTCTTTTTAAAAATACCAGGTATCTTGAGTTCTTATGTCTAGAATTATTTCCGACATACATTTTTATGCATTGTTTCTTCCATCAGTAAATGTTAATAAAGAATATTTCCTAGTGTCTCCCTCAAAAGGAAGTATTTGCTGAGTTTTCTGAAGTCCTAGATGAAAAATAATCATTGATGTCTCTGGCTTGCACGAAGATGGAGGAACTCATTTAAAATGTGAAGCCTTTCACTATTAAAGCTTCACATGAACCTGAACTGACACAGAATCAAAGCTTTTCTGAAAGCATGACAGAAAGAGATTGATTATGTCAACACACTAGGTCTTGAAAATTTTGTGAAGCATCAGACTTTTTAGTATACTGTAAAACACTGTGAGAAAGTGTCTCATATCTGGTCAGATTACAGAATTCTTTTACCATTTCTTATTTAAGATGGGCTTACTTGGAACATATCCTCCATGGAAAATGATTGATGCAATCACATTAGCCATAATCACCATGGTGATATAGACTACAAGCTTAGCTGAAAACACTCTGAGTACAGACCTGACATTGTTTACTCTTTTGTAGCACAGGAGGCCCACTTTGCAGAGTTCTCTTACTTTCTTAGTTTCCACTATTCTAGCAGATGGTATGGGTTCCTGGGGGTACAATGAGTTCCCTGTGCACTGATTCACATATTCCAGCGGGATGCTGTGGAAGGATGGTGTTTGCAGTACAGATCTTGAGATCCTTCAAAGGATTCTGAAAGCCCCTCAATGGCCGATCGGCTGTTAAGTGGGAAATGGTGGTAAATGAGGTAGAAGCACTCTGTGAATGAAGTAATGGTCTGGAAGGGGCTATGAGTTTGGAATTTCATTCTGTTAATTTTCTCTGTGACCTTGGCAAATGACTCTATTCCTTTGTTTTTGCAGATAGAAGGAATCATGCAAATGGTCATGTGAAACCTTGAAATCATAAAATGCTCTACAGATGTTAAACGTGCACCATATAGGATGAGATTTTTCTCTACTCTGAGGACAGTTGCTGTTTCTTGCCATAAGTGGATCAGAACAGTGCTTTCATGCGCTCAGAAGAAACGAGTGTTAGGCTGGAGGTTGGTGTGCTTAGATGCTATTAAGGAAGCTGCTATGGAATTAGTGACTCACCTTTCATCAGGGTGGCAAAGCTGTCTCATGCCGAGGTTTTGATTTTTCTCCCCTGTTCGGTTTGTTAGAAGCCTCTCTTTTGTGATAGGAGAAAATGACATTTATCTTCCTCTTGTGTTGTTTCCATTTTTGGTAAGCAGTGGGCAGAGTTTACACTAAATAAAATTTCAAAAGTTGTTTTTGTGAAAAATCATTCCCTCTTGACAATAGCAAAAAATGGTAGGGGAGCGATTATACTTGGCTTTTATTTTACCACGTTCAACCATCTGCAAAGGCTAAATTCAATGACTGTCCAACAGACATTGATAGTCTAGTGATTGTTACTATCTGCCTGTGAATTTCTAGCATTAAAAATGTCTTAAATTTTATACTTAGCTGTTTTTGCTCTATGATGTTATCTCCATCCCTGTTAATTTCATCCTCCTTACCCCCACTGCTCACTTAAGCCCACTGAGTTCTTCGTGCTTGAGAGGAACACAAATTGCTTGCAATACAGTAGTTAGCCTAAATAAATTGTAGTTAAATGATACATATGTTAGGAAGAGCAGTGCACAGAGAGGTCATCTATATGCAGATTCTGGACTATATGATTTTTTGTTTTATCTTTGCTGTAGTACTTTTCCATTGATGCAAGTAACAGTCAATTGAATTTCCTGTCTAGGGAGAGATAAAAATGCGATTAGCAAATGATATCTTGTAAAGGCTGAAACTGGCCCTGTAAAGCTAATTCTAACCCATTCATTTTGTTCAACTTTAAATTCAAATGCATTTAGCTGACTTTTCCAGCGCAATTTGCCGCAGTCCCCAGTGCTCCTAAATGTCCTATACTTAGCCTGTTCCGCTGCCTCCTTGCCTGCCTGCTCCCTGAGTGAGTGTGAGTTTGTAATACAGGGCTAAAGGACTTGCTCCTACTAGGAAGCTGTGTGTTTTTATGCTAAGGGCTTGATCTTTTTCTCTTTCTGATGGGAAAAAAAAAGCTACACCAGAACATTAGGAAACTAAAAGGGTAAAAGGAGAAGGACAAAGCAAAAGGCTTGAGGGAATGGAGAACATGAATTACGGAATGGAGAGTTGCCATTTAATGAATATATTTTGATTATGCAAAGTTATTAAGTTCAAGGAACATATACTGTACAGTATTGTACCTACGATAACAATACTAGATTGCACATTTAAAAGTTGTTGAAGTATGCCCGGGTGGAGAAGCAGTTTGGTCAGCTGCATCTGGCCAAGAGCATGGTTCACATGCATTCCAAGGATCCTGGTTTGCATCCTAGGTCCAGGGGAACAAACAATCCAGACGAACAACTGAATAAGCTAAAGTGCTTCTTTGTCCTCTCTCTTCCTCCCTGCACCTTCCCTTAAAAAAAAAAAAAAGAAAAATTGTTATGAGGATAGATCTCATGGTCAGTGTTCTTACCACAACAGTAGTAATAAAGATAAAGTCTATATACAGGAAAATTATGCTAAATGGAAAATAAAATAAAAATTAAATAAATTTATTTCTGCAAGAATTTCATAATGGAAAAGGAAAAAGCAACATATAGTGATAGATGGCATAGACAGAATTAAAGAATTCTGAGAAAGTTCATCAATGATAAAACGACCCCCCCCCCACCGACAAACACTCAGTTAAGAAAACCGTAAAGGGGTATCAGATTTAACTTAACAAAATTAAAACTACCTAATATTTTATTTATTGTTAGAGAGAAAGGAAAGGGGGAAGAGAAGAAGAGAGAGAAGAAAAAAGCATTTTTTATTTAGTTAGTGGTTTATTTTTGTTTCTACCCCTTGCAACCCTCCATGTCCCATATGGCAAACCTGGATGCTTGGGCTTTACATGGTCCACACCCCGTTTGATCAGCCACCTGAGCCACAAGAGCGTATCTTCTAATATTTTCAAAGTAAAAATTAAGGTTCTTTAAAGTAGTTTAAGATATATTTATGTTTCATGTACATTTGACTTATTATAACAAGAGCTGAATTACCATGAAAATTTTAAAAAGAAAATTAAATCACAATGATCTTCCCTCACTCGATCCAATTCTGTTTCTTTGGAATAGTCATTGTTGAATAGAGTGCAAATTCACTCACTTTTTTTTAATTGTTATGATTCTTTAAGACAATCTTCATGTAAAGGAAGGTCAACTATTTGGAATAGTCCTTCATCATATCAAAAAGGTAAACAATTTTGGAGATAGCAAGAAACCCCCAATATAGGTGCAAAGAGTGAAGCTGGAAAGAAAGGCAAATTCCTGAACGAGCTGTGTTCAGCAGGGCAGGGCCATGAAGTAGTGTGTCCTAAGTGGCATCCTACTGTTCCTATGAGCTTAAATTGTATGGACCAACATTAAAATATAAGAGGGGGTGGGTAAATGGGGTAAAATGGATCAATTGTACAGTGAAGGTTGGGATTGAACTTTTAGTGGTGAACTTAACAGAGTATATACAGATGTTGATTTGTAATGATTCACACCTGAAACTTACGTAATGTTATAATGCAATGTTGCTTCAATAGTTATATTTTAAAAACAAGAAAATAGATAGGAAAAAAGAATGAGTGTAAACAGTCATGGAAGATCTAAGTTTATGGTTTTTAAAGGTCTTTTTGTTAATAACCAGTTAATGGAGAAATAAATCCTTTTTAAGATAATCTAGTGGTTATAAGAAATCACACCAGGGATTCTGGTAACATATGGAGACATGTGTCTCTTCAAATGAAAAAAAATTGCCATGAACTAATTTTTGACTGAATATATTGACATTTCATTTGGCAACATATCTTCTATGTGCCTCATTCTCCCTACCCCTCTGACTGAACTAGCAAAATAGTGCTTTTTATTAAAAAAATAGAATTTGGGCGATATATCTGGATAGGTTAGAGGTTTTTTTTTAAATAAAGTAAGATTAAAATATTTCCTCTTTTGGTATTTATTATGGCTTCATGGGAGGCAACAGATATCTCCAATGAAGTAGTTAGAAGTACATCATATAGTTCTGAGAACATAAAATTACTTGAGGTTTAAAAAAAAAACCCTCCAGGAGGCTTGGGAATACAAATACTGTATAAGTTACAAACAGGACACGCTGAAGAGTAATTTCATTGGGAAAAAAATACCCCAGTCACAAAATTTCAAATCAAAGTAATCTGAGGCATTCACAGTACTTTGAATATCCTGTCCATATTTAGGGCTACTTATTATATTTCTAAAGAAACTTACAAAGCCAGATGTCTGACTGGCAATTGGTTTTGATGAATCTCCAAATCTTAGCAATGAGAAAATTTGACACTTGTTAAAAGCAGCCAGTTATTATGAGAGAGACAGGGAATTTTCTTATCTATTACAAGAATAGAACTATCACAGGGAGGCACTGTAGTGTAATGTCATGTTTATAAAGACAGTTTCAGATCATATGGTTTAAACCCCAAATTTTTAAAAATGAAAAAATAAAAAGTTAATTTTCATTGACATCAGAAGGCTTTTTAATACCTATACTCTGTGAATATGGTTTTATGATCATTAGTCAAACTGTCTTGATATTTCTTAAAGACATTCATTTTATAGGAATTACATTGCCAAGAATTCTTTCCATGATACTTATATTATATGGCTTATAATGGTGATTTTAAAACCTGTATGTGCATTGACATCATTTGGAGGGACTTATTTCATACAGATTTTTGTGGGTCTCTCCCTACTCCTAAAGATCCTGATTTATTAATCTGGGGTGGGCGATAGGCATCCAGATTTTCAACAAGCTCCATAGATATTTATGAACATCAGTTGGGTTTTGAAAACATTGGTTTGGGTAGCATCGGGATTAGCTCAAAGTATTTTCAATTTTCTTTAGTTGGGCTCTTTAGTGATGAGATCTGCTCTAAATGCCCCATGGATTCCTGTAAATCTGTCCCCCACTTTCTCTTTCATTGGCCTACTTGAGTTTCTGCTGATTCTCCATCTCTATCCTTTCGGCCTGTACCCTCTGCTCACTGATGACAACTCGTAGCTTCTAAAATGGGCTGAGTTGCACAGATAAAAACTGAGCAAGAGTGACAGGTTAGTTTACCGAATGACACTGGAAAAAAGAGTGTGATGGAGACTTAGTGCTAGTTTTTGCCCAATGTCTTTGCACTCTCGGGATTTCATTAAATGGAATCTTACACAGAATTCCACTCCAGAAAGCAGGTAAACACGATGTTGCGCTGGCTGGCACCCTGTTCATTTGGACTCTAACTCAGATGCTAGTGTTCAGACTCCTCTCATGAACCTGAAAATTACTGTGACCGTTAAGCTTGCATGTCCCATCTAAAGGCAATCAGGGGCCTTTTCATGTTTAAGTTATCTAGTGTAGCTGATACTGTCTCAAAGTTGAATTGGTCCTTAATTAAAATGATTTGTATGTAATATAAAGTATTTTTTGTCATAAACCTATCTCCAAGTTTTATAGTGAAATTGAATTGTAAAATAACAGGAGGCATTAAGTTTAATTTTTTTTGGAAGAGGACTTCATTCAATAAATGTTTATTAAGCACTTTCTCAGCATGACATGAGTCCATTTATAAAGTACCATGGGTCTCCTTGCAAAATTGTATAATCTTTAAACTGGAAGGTCAGATATTCTCATCAAATACTGATTCTTCAAATCCTTACTTTCTCAGTTCTTTAAAGAAATGGGCACCTTTAGCAGGGTGGGGTTTATAATCAGATGGTAAGTCCAGAGCCAGTGAGGTTTCAGGTTGCTAGGGAAGGAAATCAATTTTATGGTCACTTGAAGGCTTTCTGGGATAAAGTAATATTGGAAGCAGTCCAGTTTTGAGTGTCAACTTTTGAAAGGTTTGGAGTTTGTTTAATAAGTGAATAATCTCTGACTTAGACTTCTTTTGAGTACCTGTTAATAAGGGGTTATGGCAGGCTGGGTGTGGATGGTTTTGTCAGATGTGGCTTCAGCCTGTTAGCTGAAAAGAAGGATCTGGCGATGAGAAAATTCAGTGAACCCAAGGGAGGGTTCAGACTACATATTAGAAGAGGCACAGTGTGATTGACAAAATTTGAAATCACAAGATTACGAAGTAGACCTAGAAAAACCAGCAAGTGTTTTTTGGATATCTGTGATCCTCCACATTTACTTCCTCCAGATACTCCTAGTGAGGTGAGTGCATCAAAGAACTCGAAACTCTTTCAAATGTGAAGGGAAGTCTTGTGTTGATGAAAAAAATTTATATTCTCCCTGCCTTTTCAATCCTGTTTTCCTATCTTATATGCTATAAACAAAACCTCATTCAGGAAAATAAAAGAAGAATGCATGTTCGAAAAGAATACAGAATTATGACACTCGGCTGAAATGGCCGTGATTTCTTTTAGGAGATGAAAAAATTAAATATGTAGGTGAGATGCATTAGAATGAAATGCTCTAGGTTACCATTTGATTATATTAAAAAAAAAAAATCAAAGGCTGCTGCAACAATGGAAATTTCTGCTGGCAGAAGAAATTGAATGCTAGCTACAAGGGAGAGGGGTGAGGGGTGGAGGAGCCTGTAGGGATCTAAGGGAAGGTGATGTAATGGCATGTGAGCTCAGAGGAGAGATCTCCTAGCTCTGTCTAAATCCCTGCTTTATCACTACAGGAGAATGGTTACTCCACCTCTTCTAGTCAATTTCAGGGGCTGAAATCTAGCACATGTTTTTGGGTAAAGCATTCCTCACAGTGCCTGGTGCCCACTCAGTGCTCAATAAATATTAGGCCTTACCATCTCTCCCACCACCACCATCATCTTTCTCTAACACAAATTGCATCCTTCTGTTTTGGGTAAGTCACAATGTAATACCACTGGTTCCTTTTAGTCTAAAAGCAGCCAGCGCTCTATTGCAGTGGGGAAAATGGTGAGAGAAATGGGTGCTGTGACCAAGTAGTTTTGATAATTATACCTCCCTATTAACATAGAAATACTGGTGCTGAGCACGCACACTCTGAAGCTGAATTTAATTAAATTTGGGCAGTAGCGTTTTCACAGTTGATAAGTGCGTCTTTGTTCTGTTTACAAAGCAACTGGGGTTGTCCAAAACTCTAGGAATCTTTTTTCAAAATTGATAAATTTTCTCCTTCATTCATACAGTTGCTCTAAAATCTACGTAGCGTTCCTGTGGGTGAAAGGAGACTAATCTCCCATCCTTTCTCACTCTTCTCCTCTCATTTGTTTTTCTTTTTTTCCAAGTAAAGGATGGAATAGTCAGACTGTGTTCATCAAGCTAAGGCCCTGCTTCAGGGCCTTAAACCCAAAAGACCTGTGGGTGATCTGTGATCATGGCAAACTGGAAACTGGAAACCGGAAACCTTGGGGACTGTGGTTCACATTTGAAATAATTTTGAAATGTAGGAGGAAGCTGTTCAACTCTTACAGAGTACCATGTGGCTGCCTTATCAGAAAATGTTGAAATGAAAAGATGTTGGAATAGAAAATCAAATGTCATTTATTCATCTGCCCACACATTCACAAGTACCTTCCTGGAAGCCTGAGCATATTCTTTGTGGTGGTGGTGGCCTTTTAAATGTCAGTTTGAAGGATTTCTGTTTTTCACAAAGGCTGATCTCCAAGGCAATTAGGCAATAGTTAAAGTAATAGCCACCGCTTATTGAGCTCTTGTTAGTGCCAGGTACTGTGCTCTGTGCTTTCTTCACATCCTTTCGTCAGTCAGGCTCACAGGCTCTTTGAGCTGTGACATTATTATCATCGTCTTGTAGTTGAGCAAACTGAGGTTCAAATATACTTAATTTCTCTGAGGTCACAGGCAGTATGTCATGCAGATTGGCTTTCAACTTGGATCTATCTGAATGCAAAGTTTGTGCTCTTAACTACGTTTTTATACTTTCTGTGTGTTTCATGGGGATCCAGTTTCTATGGAGAGGATATTTTAGTTTGCAGTGAAATTGGGGCAGGTGTAAAGAAAATTAAGGGCAGACTCAGATTAAATGTAATATGTCCATCTCCCTTATTTCCCTGGGGCTCCTTTTATCAGTTGACAATGTTTTAAAGGAATTTTTTATAAGCTTAACAATAACCATGAACATGCATCCAGGTTAATATATATGCGTCTGCCTTTTAATGGCTGTGTAATATGGTTTGGACACACTGTAATTTAGTCACTCATTCTCTTATTGGATTGCATACACCATAATTTATTCAATCATTCTTATATTGATGGGCATTTCTGTTATTCCTATTTTTTTCCAATTAGGTACTTTTTTAAATTTGAAAGCTGCTATTGCCTGAAGCTTAGCCGCTGTGTGACTTAAATTGAGTATTGATGGTGCCTGGACAATAGGAGACACGGCCCAGTGGTAGAATCAAGTCCTGGCCCTACCACCCACCTGTTGTTTGACCTTGGACCCCGTCACCCCTCTAGATGTCACTTTCTTCATATGGAAAAGAAAAGAAATAGTGTTTTTATCGAGGAACCACAGAGAACCAACACAATACTGTGTGCAGAGGGCTTCAGGAGACCAGGACATGGAGCACGCTCTACATAACAAAAGCAACCATATTGCTGAAACCCAGAAAAAGCATCCTCTAACTAGAATTCGGATATGAGTTCTCTGAGGGCAGCACTGTGTTATTCATCTTTGGGTCTGGCACATTAAATAGAGACTCAATAAATGTATGTTGATCAAAGGTTGGAAAACCTATTACTGTTCTGGGAAATATTTGCCGCCTCTTTCTTATATCTTTATTCTAACAATTTCTGAATCACGTTTCAAGAATATTTGGTATGGAGATACTTCCGTGCTTTAAATAGTTTTATTGATAAAATGTGTTTCATTTGAAAAGAAGACAAGGGGAAATTTATAGAGACCTTGCCTCATAATTTTCATTTGCCTAAATCATGTTCAGTGTCTGAACTCTTAGCCACTAAGCCATATTGCAGTAGTAATATTGGTGATCTGATAGCTAACATTATTGAACACTTATCACATGAGAGAAAAATGTGCTGGGCACCCTTTACCAACTATCTCCCAGCCATCACAGCACACTATGAAAACTGGACCCTTATTATCCCCATATTTTTAAGAGGAAGTAAGTTGGCAGGCATGAAGGTGAGTAGTCAGGCAGGCAGGTAGAGAGAGAAGAGTAAGAAGTGTTTTTACTCACTTATTTAGTTGTTCATCTGTCCATGGGTCATAAACCCGGGTCTTTGGGCTGTATGTGGTCTGTGCTGGCACAGCTGTAGACTTAATGCCCGAGCCAGCAACACATGCCAGTATTCCCACCTTATGTTGGGGAAAACAGACTCACTGAGATGTACCAAATTCACCCACGTCATTGGGACCAGAATTCTAACCCCACTATGGCCAACGCCAGAGCCACCATGGTAATTCCATCTCTTGCTGCTATAACTGTGTATTATAGTTTTAAGAAAACTTCTATTTGTAAAGACATGGGGACATTTACTATAATAAAGGAATAAAAAAGATATATAGAGGGCTAGAAGGGGAGAGTATTACTTACTGATTTTGATACCTCTTCTTTGATGTTGGTATTTGGATCACCAAACTGGGGTGTGATGCAAATAATATTCAAGAGATTGTTCTGACCACTTTATGCAGAGTGAGGTAGAGATAGTAAAAGCTGGAACTAAGGAAAGCAGCGAAGACGGTGTTGGAGTCATTAGGCTGATGATGAGATGAGATGATGAGAGAGATGGCAGTGGAAATAGAAACAAACAAAAAAATGTGAAAAACAAATCATCAATCATCAGATTATGACAGGATATAGCATGGATAGTAATTAGACTGTATTATAACTCAGAAGTAAATTGTAGGGGCCGGGAGCATGGTTTATTATCCTTTAGGATGGTAGCTGTCCCTGGATTTTGCAAACATTTTCTACTTCTTTCCAGTCTTTAGGGAAATGCACAGTTGGTATTTCGCAGTTTCTTGGAGCAATGTCGGCTGCTTGTCATGACATAATTGAGAAAGCACTTTTTATCTGAGGCTCAGTAGATCCTGGGTTATGGGTGATCTGAAGGTCATATCTATGAGTCTGTGAGGGTATTATATAAGAATATGTCTGGCAAGGGTTCTCAGGAATAACATTTTAGCTGAGCCACCATGTTCCAGACTGATATTCTGTCCCATGAGTCTTGAATGGTTAACTTCAGTTTACCCAGTTCTTTGTCTCATGAAAACTAAATTGGGAGATCAATATGGAGGCTATGGCTCAAATCTTTTGCTGTTTTCAACTATGTAAACTTAGGTAAGTTATGTAAGCTTCATTTTCCTCATAGAACCACATTACCCCTATCTTATATTTGGATAAACTGACACTCATTGAGATGTACCAGATTTGTATAGTTTGGTAGGACCAGCAGTCTCACCCACCTCTGTCTGACAGCAGAGCCACCATGCTCTTTTGGGAACACCAAAGATCATTTACATCAGGCAAAAGGATAAAACTTAATGCCATTTTGTTCCAGGAATTCTTATACAGGAAAATTCACATGGGATCTTCCTTGCAAAATATTATGTTGATTACAAAGGTCCATATGTCTAAAGCAGTTAAGTCGTGTTTGGGTCTCAGCAAGTGCTATATGCTGATATCATGACTGATAGATCAATCAGAATTAACTTAAGTGGTATCTTTTTTTTTTTTTTTTTAAATGAGAATATTAAATTTCAGACATCCCTTAAAGGACTTTCTGTCTCTTGTCACCATTTTTGTCCCCACCAAGTGGGGGGGGGGGGTGCCCTTTTTCTTATTGAAGTGAAGAAAGTGAATTATTCATCAGAAGGTAGTTCAGTGAATGTGGAGTCAACAACGAATCTAATGCTGAAGCTCTGAGAAAGTTGCAAACATGTCATACTGCGCAGTAGCTGATCACTTTCTGGTAATGGATCTGGTTAGTTTCTCAGCTCCAGTGTTTCCTTCTGTTGGAGAATGCTGGATAAACACCTTGTGTTCCTTTGAACATCACGTTTCCCTAATGCTCATCCCTGGGGGTAGACCTTTTTTTTCCTGTTGCTATGTTAGCATTATTCATTGAACCAAAGTCAGGGTCACCCTTCTCAAGGGCCAGAGAAGGGCTCCTATTACCTTGTATCTGTCCATTAGTTTTGTGCTTCAGTAGCATCTTGCAGTGTCACATCATTGTGACACCGTAACTGCTTTGTACAACGTACAGAAGCCATTGCCTACACATGGAGCTTTTTTTAAGGAGTCACGAGGATTACCTCGCCTTCATTCTGCAAATGAGGAAACCTACTTAAGTAATAGCCTGAAATTTTATTAGAACAAGCAGAGAATATGTCAACAGGAAGTTGGGTTAGCTTTAGGTGGCCATATCAGCATAATAGTTGTAGTTTCCATTTTTCTTCATACTGCACTGAATTCATTTGTTATAATGAACCTATCTATCTCTGTATATTATAGCCATCAAATTATCTTCAATAACTAGATAGGTGTTTTTAGCTTAAACCTTTAAGACTCCTGAAAATACTGTGGTTCACCAAGCACGTCTGCCATCTGCACTTAAAGAGATTCTTCCCTGAATGGTAATTGTGGTAACTGCTGTCCTTCTCTTGTAATATCTTCTATAAAAATAATAATTTGTACTTCAAATGTCTCTTTCTGTGAGTTGCTCAAAGTACTTTTCGGGAATCGCTTACTTAAATCCATCCTTTGAGATGGTGTATGGAGCAGCTTCCAGTGGTGTGGCTCGTACAAGATGGGGAAGAGTGCTGGGGCCTCCTGGGACACAAACCTACCCCTGATCGTGTTCGGAGGTGACCCTTTTTCATGACATTAGGATAGCAACTTGTTTGTTCAAAGCTCTTTCATATTTAGTGCATTGACAGATCCTCGTCAAACTCCTCTGAAATATCTATATACATTGTGCCAGGTGATTCAGACAAGATGGAAAAGTGCTTTTTGGTCCCTCCAACCCACCAAGCTGATTGTTGATAGATCCATGCCCCATGACTCTTGCCTGTAACTCTGGAGCTTTTTCTACTAAGTCTTTATTACCTAGAGATATATTTTTCTTGATAACATAGTGGTGCTTTTAAGGAATGACTCTTATCTCTCTGGATTATAAAAAGGAAATTTTCTATTCCTCATTAAATGAAGCCAGTTAGCTCTTTCAGGCACATCAAGAGACCATTTACAGCATGCAAAAGGTAAAACCCAATGCCATTTTATTCCAGGAATACTTATACTTGATATTTGACTCTGACAATTGCTTTGAAGTGAACAAAAAGCCATTCTGGCAGAATAAGCAAAATTAAAAATGGACACAGCAGCTCTTAGTGGGTCCTGTTATTATTTTGAGGGACACAATTTATTTTTTTTGAGACCAATTGTGCTTGTGTTGACCTAAGTCAAAGTTATTACTTGCAGGTAGGTACAGTGGTTATGTGGGTGGCGATACTGGTAAGATGTCATGCTTTAATTATGTTATAGAATAATAGCTCAGCATCACAGATCATTTTGAGTCAAGAAGACTAAACTCAATTGTAACATTTTACTTCAGTGTACACACATTGCATTGCTCATGTGTGTTATTATTTTTCTCCTCCCTATGTTTTTCCTGCCCCTACTGCTCCTTACATTGAATGGCTAAGGAAATATTAAATACCCACAAATGCAACTGGTTTTTCTTCTCAGTTCTTCACCATAAGATATACTTTCCTCAAAATTAAAATACAATAGGACTGAAAATGAAGCACGGATATTTCATCTGTTACAGGTCCTGTCATTGATTTTCACTGAACTCATTTCAGTGTCTAAGAGCAGGGTTTTTAATTCAGACAGATTGCAGATAGCACCTGGCTAATTGCTTACAGGCTGGGTTACCTTGTTCAAGTCAGTTTCTTTGTAGATAAAATAAGGAGGATAATGCTTGTCTATTAGAATTATAAGGATTTAATGGGTGTGTTTCAAGTCTCAAGCTTAGGACATGGGATAGAGTCTTTTTCAATAATTCATAGATATCATTTGCAGTGCTTCTAAAAGCTTTAGATTCTTTTTGTTTGCTACTGTTTTCCCCAAGGGTTTTCAGCTAGCAAGTCAGGTTAGGGCCCAGAAATCTTCATTTTCATAGGTAGGTGGTCGGAGGATCAGAGTTAGAAAAGTCATGCTTGAAGTCTAAGTAAATGGGCTGGATAACGAGTTCTTCAAACTTTTCTGGGTTATGGTCAAATTCCCTCAATTTTTTTACAGAAAGAAATTGCAACTTTCAGGGGTCACTTCACCAGTTGCAAATAGCTATCAGTAGAAAATTGAATGTTGTGGAATTCATTTATTCCCCGACTGTACGTTAGCAGGGATCTTCTCCCCAGAAAGCCTCTAGCTGCAGGAACATGATGATAGGCAGGCATAGAGGCAGAGCACTAATTGAGCACCTCCCTTCCCTGGGAGCCCAGGTTCCTTTTTCAAGGACAACTTTTCCTCAACATCAGGATGACTCTATCAAGTAGGTCTTTAGATCTGTTCAAGTCCCCACTGCCTGCATACCTGCCCTTGTTTCAGAAAGTGTTGGGCCTCCAGGAAATTATCTCAGAGGAAGTAGAGACTAGCGCTGACTTTGTTGGGACCAGACCCTGCATTCAGGGCTAAGACTAGATTGACTGGTTCTTATCATGAGATGGAGAGGGCAATCTCCTGGGAGAGCAGATGTGGCCTCCTGCCTACAAAAAGTCCTAGAAGATGAGACTTGGCCTTCACGGTTGAGAGCGGTGGGGACTCTAAGGACCTTGTCTGAAACTGGCTCAGTGGGTGCCATCTCCCGTTCTCATCTCTCTGCTCTGTCTTGTCCCTAGTCGCCAGTCATGTTTCACTGAGAGGCGACATGGTGAATCACGAGAAAACTTGGCAGGGAGCTGGCATTGCTAGCTGAAGCCCCTCTGCTCCAGCCAGCTTCCCAACCTTGACCAAATCCCAAGTCTTTCTAGAGAATTTCAACTCTCCTTCTAGGCCAGAACTGCTTTGGGGCAGCAGCAGACAGGGTCGGGGTTGAGATATTTCTCCTACATCTTGATCTCTTTGTCTCAGGTTCCTGAGCTCGTTCAGCTTTTTCAGAATAGGGCTTTCAGCCCTGACCTCTTGATCATGAACCTGCATTGCTTGATAGATGCAGGAAGTAATCTGCCCCCTGCTTTCAGCTCATACTGACTGTCTGACCTGCATCTCTGAGATATTTGCTTGGCCTTCTGCTCTGTTATCTCCCTTCCCATCTTGCCCAAATTCTTTCCTGCTTCTCTCCAAAGTCAGATGAAGAAGAACTACATTCTTCACTGTTTTTTCCCTCTGCTTGCCTCTTTCATTCTCTGTATCAGAGAAATGCACCTGCATTCTTCTCCCTGAACTTTTACCACCTTTTCTTCAGAGCCCCACAGAAAATGACATAAAGACACTGAAGGGAACAATATCAGTACTGAGCCTGTACATGAATTGAATCTTCATAATTCTCAGATTTGAAAAAAATCACGTGTTTTCTGAAAAATAGCCTATTATCTTAATTATCACCTCTGTAAAATTGCTGCTAAGGTCAGAAACCCAAGAAATGGCTTTGCTCTGACTATATGTGATATGCAAATGAAATGAATTCATGGCAACTGAGATTCCGACTTTAAAATCTGCTCTTTGTGAATCGAAAGCAGCCAATATTCTGTAAATCCTCCCCAGATAGGGTTTCTTACAGAAATTCTGGCAGACTCTGTAATGACGGTGGCTGCTTTGATATGAGGATATAGTCAATATCTCATGAAAAAAGATTTCAACATTCTACCTTCTGCTGTATTGAGAGAAGGGGAAGAAGTACTCGATGTTCTCATGTCCATCTGACACAATCACCAAGATGCTCTATAATTTTTTAATTGATTTGTCTAGAAAGAGTCCGTTCCCTGCAGAACTCACCGATTTCCATTTATGTAAGGAAGAAAATTGTAGTCCTATCCCCTTGGCTGCTTGAAATTCCATTATTGATGTGATGAGCTCTTTGTGCCTCATTTCGATACAGATAAGATATTGAACTGAAGAAAATGCACGGAATATATCTTTCTCCGCTAATAAACTGAGAAGTGGTGGTGGTGTTGTTTGTTAATTGAAGATTTGTTTTGCTTTGCCAAATGGATTTGCCATTCATTTCACTCAGGCCACACACAAAACTCTTAAGTCAGCAGCATGCAGAAATAGAGGTGGGATTGCTGAGTAGTTGCTAGAATTTGTCTTGATGATGCTTGATGCAGATTTAAGAGAGAAAGCAAAGCAATGCATTGTGCAGGCTTGTCGGGTTCAGGAGGATAGTGACCGCTGCTCTGAGAGGGAGACTTTCTGTTCTGAGCCTGCTGGATGGCAGGCGGTCTTTACCTCTGCCCCCGCCTCCGCCTCCAACAAGTCAGTACAGTCATGCATGAGTGATCTTAATTTGAGGAGAGAGTACGAAATTGGGTCCCAAAGTCTCAAAACTGAGGTACTTAAGCATTAACCTCTAAAAGGCATTTCATTTTTAACTAGCTTCGTGTTTTCCATCGTCTGACAACAACCTAATAAGAAAAATAGTAGAGGAAGCAAATGAATTTGACACCCTTAGATCCTGTCCTTTGTGACTGTGTTTGCTTTTCGACAGCCGTGGCACACTCTGCCAGACCTGCAGTGCTCATCTCCTGAGACCCTCACCCTCCAGGGAACACCCACCACTTTGTCACCAGTGCCACACCTCCTGGCACTTTGTGATGACTAGTACTGCTCTCCATTTCAGGTTTAATTGTTTCGTTGAATTTAGTGTTATTACCATAGAAAAATTGCATTTCACTAAAGGGAAGAAACTTAACTTTGTTTTGGTCCAGGACTCTATAAATGAAAGTCAGGGAACTAATTTGCTGCCCATCACCAACTAGGTGTACAGAATTGTGTGGCAGACTCTATGGGTCATGACCCTTCTCCTGCCTTCATTACATTGCTTTTTCTCTTCCCTCCCACTTTCTCTGTGTTGTCTATCTCTTCTAAACCTCTTTCAATCCTTTCAGGAATTAAGGAGAGTATAAATAACCTTTCTTACACTAATCCAGGGGTCACCAACACAGATCTCTAGGTCTCCTGTAGGCTCCAGGCAGGTAATGAAATGACTCAACCCAGAGAAAAAGGCATTTGCTCCAGACACTGGTAGTCATGCTTGATTGAGGACCCATTAGGGCCAACTTTCTGTTTTTCAAGAGCAGTGAGGTAATCCATAGTCTTAAGTAAATGCCACAATTTTTCACAAAGAGGCAATTAATGTGTGTGTGTGTGTGTGTGTGAATACGCACACATCATATATTCATCTATATATCTGTATGCCTTAGGGCCACCCCCCAAAATCACCCCTCCCCAATATTTGGTTGCCAAATTGAACCTGTGCACTAGTAGTTTGCAAACCTTCTTTAAAGTTTTATTTGGTACCTACCCAGTTACAAAGCGGTTGGCTATCCCATTGTGGCTATCTTAGTAAGACCATGCATGTTTGCTGATCAACAGAGCTGTTGAAGGATTCTGAAAAGAAAAGCAAAAAGGAAGGAGTTGCCTAGTTCTGCAATCATCCTGGGGTATTACATTTACTGGGAATATAGCTTCCAAACCCAGGACCATTCTTGTGATCCCTGTGTTCTCTCCTGAACCCTAATTACTCCAGAATCCTATGATTTAGAAGAGACCCTAGATGTATATGCTCCTAGTACCCAGGAGACCAAGGTTCTCTTTTTACCCCTAATGTCAAGATAGAATCATAGCCCTGTTTCCCACTATCAGAATCGTTCTGAGGTTTATTGTTCCAATAAGGAATTTGGGGACATTTGCCTCTGTCCTCTCCTAAGTGCTGGCTTCTGAGAAGAAACTGCCATTTAATCCAGTAATCCCACTCTTAGGCATACACCCAGAAATTACAAAATCCCTAATCAGGAAAAACATCCGCACCCCTATGTTCATAGTAGCACAGTTCACAACAGCCAAGACATGGAAACTGTCTCAATGCCTGGCAACAGGTGACTGGATAAAGAGGCTGTGGTATATATACTCAATGGAAATCTACTAAAAAAAAGAAAATTGTGCCCTTTGTAACAGTCTGGATGGAACCGGAGGGGATTATGATAAATAAAATAAGCCAAAAAGAAAAAGAGATGCAGGATGGTTTCATTTATATGTGGAATGTATTCAAATTAAACAAAGGAACAGTTAAACTCTAGAAAAAAACCCACGGGACATAAGATAATGGCTGTCAAAGGGGCTGGGCTGGGAGAGGGAACAGGTGGCGGTAAAGGACACTGGGTCTGGTGTATAACACCTGTAGACTGAGAAACAAGTTCAACATCTTAAAATGAGTATGAATTTATAAACAAAAGAAATAATAAAATTATTATATTATTAAGAAAAGAAAAGCAGGATGTTAAAATGTATTTCATTCTATTTTTACAGTTAATAAGAGTGGTGATATTCATTTAAACAAATAAAATCATGCTATTTTCACTAAAAAACTCAGGTTTCTGAGAAATTGCCCTGACCTACAACTCAAACTGAAAAAAAACGAAATATTTCATAAGATTAATATCTTGCAGTGTTCAAATATCCCGCTGAAGTGGATTTGTTTGACAAAATAAAAGTTGGCCACCTTAGCATGCTTCCTCACATCTCCATTTCTTTATTTCAAGATTATATTGGTTTCTGAAATCAGAACATCTCTGACCGGATTGAGTCACACCCTCAGTGGCTGAAAGGTGGGGAGAGGAGGGACAGATGGAAGGCTGGAGCTACAACTGCTAGAAGAGCAGGTCCATCTCAGTGAACATGGCCATCTTAATTCAGTCCACACTTGAAAGAGATTTATCCCAAAGCTTTTGCAAGCAGCTCAGGTTTTAGGGAGGTTTGACCTTTTCTAGTCTTTGAAAGAGAATGTATTACTCTTGAGAAACAAAAGATCTTATTGTCAGTATGTTTGAATTCAAAAACAGACCTGGAGATGGCCCCAAGGGATGATGGGCTCAAAGAACATGGATGATACCATGTAGCTTTGACCTATTTCATAAGAGCATCTCTGAGCCTGCTGCTCCGGACTGACTGCCTTGTTTGTTTTAGAAATTGATCCTCATATTGATTCCTTACTTGATGTCTATGGAAAAGAAGTCTCCCTCCTGTTTGAACGCATGTCTTTGTGGGTTGCCTTTAATAAAGAAATGGCCTGTTTATTATATAAAAATCTCCCCAACCCTCGTTGATTTGGTTAAGTGACTTCCTTGCTGAGAATTTGAAAGCTGTGGAGTGGGTGTAGGTGTTGTGTAGTAACAGGAAAGGTTAGAAGAAGGGATCCTATCTATTTTGAAATGACACTTAACTGGTGTTACTTGTTGGAACCAGACGAACTTATTCTCCTGGGGAAGCGGGGAAGGAAGTAATTCATAATTTTTCATAGTTCTGTATTGAGTACTCCCTCTCTGCCTGCTTCTATCTAGGCATTGGGGCCATAGCAACCACTAAACAAAACAGCGAAATTGCCTGTCCTCTTTGCTCTACTAGGACAAAACAGACAAATACAAAACAAAACCCACAATACATAAATACACTGCATAGTATGTGACTTGGGGGGTAGTGCTGTTTGGGAAAAAGAGCTGGGTAAGTGTGGCCAGAAGCGCTGAAGAAGAGATTGCTGTTTAAAATAGAAGGGTCTGAGTAGGGGTCCCTGATTAGGTGACGTTTGAGTGATGACTTTATGCTTTATAAAGACTATACTGGTTGTTTCTATTTGGGAAAAAACTGCAGGGCAATTCCGGTGGAAGCATGGGGACCTTTTCTGAGGCGATAGCAGAAGTCTTTTTCGAAAGAGTGCATTTACTGACACAGTAAAAATGGGCCATCTTAAAATGGTTCTTCCCACGTTTGTTTCTGTATTTCAGATAATTCTGGTGAGAGATGCCAGTAGCTTAGAGCAGAGTGTACCAGTGGAGGAGGTGAGAAGTGGTCAGGTTCCAGTAGAATTAGCATGAATGTTCGGTGGAGTGGATGTATTTTAAAGTTGGGAAGGATTGTAGAGATCATTTAGATGACTTCTGAGGCCAGGTAGGGGATATGGTGAATGAAACTAGTTACATGACAATAAGGATTTTAAAAAACAGAATGCTATACTGTATTTCACTAAAAAAAATTAAAAGCGCATGTAAGCCAAACTAAATATGTCTGTGCAATTACTTTTATAATAGATTGAACTATTATTAATAAATTGGACAAAAGGTTAATAACCTTAATGTAAAATGTTTGTATGTTTTTGAAAGAAAGCTCTCCAAGCATTATCATTAGATGATGGAGTTGAGAACACATTTTTCACAGATGAAGAAATGAAAATTTCAAATAAACTTACAGGAAAATGCCTAATTACTAAAGTAATCAAAGATGATGCAACTAAACTAAAATGACACAGTTTTTTCTGTTTTTCAGATTGGCAAAGGTTAAAAAATTTGATATCTAAAGATAGTAACTTAAGACACACTTGTTTATGCATTCCTGGTATAAAATTTTCCTGGTATATCAATTTGGAAAGCAATATGCATTGTTTTGAGAGCCTTAAAATATTAATATTCATTGACCCATTAATCTTACTTTTGGGATATTATCCTAAAAAAGAAAAAGCTTAAATCTGAATAAAAGTTTATATCACAGCCTTATTTATGATAGGACAAAGCTGAAAACAATCTAAACATACAGACTTAAGATGTACAGTAAGTTTTTCTTTATTCATATGATAGAAACATATTCCTGGATGTTTACCTCCCTGCACAAACAGTCATTGTCCCATCTTACACTTTAGGTATCAAGGAGATTTATTGATAAAAATCCCTGACCATTTCCAAAGTCTATGGCACTTCACTGCTTAGTTGGGAATTAGGGAAGATGTTATATAAACTAGAGGTGAGAGTTCCATTTATCACAGAAACTTTGGAGAGTACATACAACAAAAGGAAGAAAAAGACCAGCCATAATCACAGCATTCAATAACATAGTTAATATGTTAGTCTCTTCCCTTTTAAGCTTTGTAAAACATATTCATAATTTAAGAGAATTTTACTTGAGGTGACATTTCTCAATAATGAAAAAAAAAACT